>PVIY010029147.1:0-32638 GCA_004026745.1 Myrmecophaga tridactyla
CTTGGAACTCTTCTTGGCCAATCCCTCCCACTGTCCCCAGGACAGCTCAGACTTGGTTAGCAATCTCTTTTGGGTCCCTGGTCTCCTTTCAGCTGAGAAAGACTGACTTGAGAAACTTCTCTCCAGCATATCCCCTTCCCAGAATTTGCCCACTAGGCAAAAGCAGCTTGAAACAAGGAAAGTAATGTAAGAAACTGTTGAGAAATGACCTGAGGAAAAGGTTTACCCACTTTAAGTCCTGCAGTGAGAAAAATGATCTGAGATCTGTTTCCTGGGAAGTTCAGGGGGCATTAAAACTTCTGTTAACAGGAGACCTCCTAAGGCCCCTAGCAAACACAAGCCCAGGATAAGACACAGGCACAAAAATGACAGACAGGACCTAGCACTTTGCATTCATCTTGGGCTAATCTTCCTGATGGAAGGGCTAAATTCTGAAGAGCACACCAGCCAATGCAAAGCAAATCTGAGAAGTTAGTGAATGGTGTTTTCTGCTTAGGTACACTTAGTTTAGTTAGCTCCTGGCACTCAAGAAAATCTGTCATATCACAAGCTGGATACAAATTCAAGACAGACATCTTGGGAATAAATCTGAGAGTTAACTTTAAAATATCAAACTTCACAGTATACAATGGAAGTTTATAAGATAAACAAACAAACAAGAAATGATGGCCCATCCCAAGGGACAAAATACAAATTTAGAACACAGTAAACAAGAAGACCAGACAGTGAACATACTGGGCAAAAACCTAAAAAAAAATCTTCGCTATGCTCAAGTATATCAGAAAAACTGTAATGAAAACTTCCTGGGAGAGTTTTAACAGCAGATTGGAGCTTACAGAAGAAACAATCAGTGAACTCAATAAAGACAATTGACATGAGTCAGGCTGGGAAGCAGAAAAGATAAAAATTATGAAAAGCAAAAACAGCCTAAGAAACCTTTAGGATATTAACAAGTATACAAATATAGGAATTATGGGAGACCTAGGAGAAGAAAGAGTGAAAAGGGCAGATGTAATATGCAAAAATAATGAGAGAAAACTTCCCAAATTTAGTAAAAGATATGAATATGCACACCCAAAAAGCTGAGAGAACACTAAACAGTCTAGATGTGAAGGTAAATACACCCCGTCCTATACTGATTACACTATTAAATGCAAAGGGCAAGAGTGTTCCAAAAGCTGCAAGAGAAAGCTTGCATGTATGTGTTATGTACAAGGGAGTCCCAGTTAGATTGGGTGCTGATTTCTCATCAGAAACCATGCAGGCAAGAAGGCAGTCATTTGAAATACTCAAAGTCTTGAGAGAAACAACTGCCAGCCAAGAATTTTATATCCAGCAAGATTTTCTTTCAAAAATGAGGGAGAGATTAAGACATTCCCAAATAAACAAAACCTGAGGGATTTTACCACCACTAGACCTGCCCTACAAGCAATGCTAAAGACTGAAAGTAAAGAATACAAGGCAGTGGATCCAAGCAGGATATAGAAACAAAGACATACAGTAAGAGTAACCATTTGAGTAACTATAAATACCAGCATTATTGTCATGTATTTCTTGGCATGTAATTCCATTTCTTATTTCCTACAAGTACTGAAATGCAAATGAATAAAAAGTAATAATAAAACTATTTTTTTGGATATACAATCTTCAAAGACAGGTGTAACAAGTGCAAAAATTTATTAGGTGAAATCAGAAAGAAAGATAGACTATAAAGATTGAGATGGTATAATCTAGGATTGCCTAGAGTGTATAATGATAGTGACTAAATGTACAAGTTTAAAAAATGTTTTTGCATGAGGAAGAACAAAGGAATGTCATTTCTGCAGGGTGCTGAAAATAGATGGTAATTAATATTTTAAAATTGCAACTTATGTGTGAGACTAAAGCAAAAAATGTTTATTTGGTACAAAATTTATATTTTGACTAGTACATTTCCTAATATAACTTATGTAGATAGCTTGATTGAATACCATAAGTACTTGGAACCTTGGGTAGGACATGGGATTTTGTTGGTTTGTCCAGAGTGATGACCAAATGAATCCCACAGTGATTTTATCAGTGAGTGGAAAAGTATTTGCAAAGTCCCCTTCAGGGAATGGTGAGAACGGGGAGAAATTCAACTTCCCCAAGTTGAATTCTTGATATTCTCACAAGCAGTGTGAACAACCAAAGCTATAGGCTGAGCCCCCAGTCTTGGGGTTTGTTCATATGAAACTTAACCCCACAAAGGATAAGTCAAGCCTACTTAAAATTAGGCATAAGAGTCACCCCCAAAAGAACCTCTTTTGTTGCTCAGATGTGGCCTCTCTCTCCAGTCAACACAACAAGCAAACTCACCACCCTCTCCCAGTCTACGTGGGACATGACTCCCAGGGGTGTGGACCTTCCTGACAACGTGGGACAGAAATCTTAGAATGAGCTGAGACTCAGCATCAAGGGATTGAGAAAAAACCTAGTATGAGCTGAGACTCAGCATCAAGGGATTGAGAAAACCTTCTCGACCAAAAGGGGGAAGAGTGAAATGAGACAAAGTGTCAATGGCTGAGAGATTCCAAACAGAGTGGAGAGGTTATCCTGGAGGTTATTCTTATGCATTAAGTAGATATCACCTTGTTATCCAAGATGTAATGGAGAGGCTGGAGGGAGCTGCCTGAAAATGTAGAGCTGTGTTCCAGTAGCCATGTTTCTTGAAGATGATTGTATAATGATATGGCTTTCACAGTGTGACTGTGTGATTAGAAAACCTTCTGTCTGATGCTCCTTTTATCTACCTTGTCAACAGATGAGTAGAACACATGGAATAAAAATAAATAATAGAGGGAACAAATGTTAAAATAAATTTAGTTTGAAATGCTAGTGATCAATGAAAGGGAGGGGTAAGGGGTACGATATGTATAATTTTTTTTCTGTTTTCATTTTATTTCTTTTTCTGAATAGATGCAAATGTTCCAAGAAATGATTATGATGATGAATATACAACTATGTGATGATATTGTGAATTACTGATTATATATGTAGAACGGATGATCAAAATAGGTATGTTTGCATTTTCTTTGTGTTTTTTGGTATTTAAATAAATAAATAATCAAAAAAATTATTAGGGTTCAGAGGGGTATAGAAAAAAGGGTATGCATATGCTATTGAAGTCAAGTTGGTATCAAACCAAATATGATTGCTATATATTTAGGTTGTTAAATTTTAACCCCATTGTTTTAGTTTGTTGAAGTTACTGGAATCCAATATGCCAGTAATGGAATGGCTTTTAAAAAGGGAATTTATTAAGTTGCAAGTTTAGAGTTATAATTCCATGAAAATGGTCTTAGAAAATTAAGGCACCATCAAGAAGTGAATTACCTTCACTCAATAGGTTGATGCTATCTGGAATAGTTCTGTCACCTGGAAAGGCGAGTGGCTGGCATCTGCTGGTGTCTTTAGCTTCTGAATACCTCTGTCAGCAGGGAAGGCACATAGCAATGTATACTAGCTTTCTCCCCTTATTTCATAAGGCCTCTTCAACAGCTTCTCCAGGGGCATTTTCTTTAATCTAAAAGGGTCTCTGGCTCTGTTAGCTCTGTTAGGCACTCAAGTTTTTCCAAAATGGTTACCTCATAAAGGGCTCCAGTAAGCAACTTGAATGGGTAGAACACATCTCCATGGAAACTACCTAAGTCAAATTTACCACCCACTATTGGGTGGGTCACATCTCCATGAAAGCAATAAAAAAGATCCCACCCAGAAATATTGAATAGAATAAAAAACATGACTTTTCTGGGGTACACAACAGTTTCAAACCAGCATAACCATAGTAATCACAAAGAAAATAGAAGGAAAATGCATACAGATAAAAAGAGGAGAAGGCACTCAAAATGGTATAACACAAAAAATCAAACAAACATGAAAATAGGCATTAACAGAAGTAAAGGGGAAAAAGGTATAAGTCTTAGAAAGATTAGGTAGCAAAATGGCAGAAGAAAGTACTGTATTGTCAGCAGTGACTTTAAATATAAATGGACTAACTTCACCAGTCAAAAGGCAGAGATTGGCAGAAAGGATTAAAAATGAATGAAAAAGGGTGGGGGGTGGCTGCTGTGGCTCAGCAGGCAGAGCTCCCACCTGCCATGCTGGAGGTCTGGAGTTCGATCCCTGGTGCCTCCTGCCCATATGCAAATTAAAAAAAAAAAAGAAAAGAAAAAGGGTGGGCCACGGTGGCTCAGCAGACAAGAATGCTCTCCTGCCATGGCAGAGGACCCGGGTTCGATTCCCGGTTGCAGCCCATGTAAAAAAAAAAATGAATGAAAAAGCAACTATATGCTATCTACAGGAGACTCACTTTAAATTCAAAGATACAATTTGGTTGAGGGTGAAAGATGGAAAAAATATACAATGAAAGTGTAACCTAAAGAGAGCTGGGGTAGTTATACTAATATCAGATAACATAGACTTTAAGCCAAAAACTATCTAGCCTCCAGTGTTTTGGAGCAGCTAGAAGGAAAAATGTGAAATAGTGGAATGGTAACTTATACCAAACTCTGAAATCTGTTCTGTAACTACTTGTTGAAGTGTACTTTGAAAATCATTGCTTTTTCTTTCTTTTCTTTGTATATATGTTATATTAACAATAAAAAGCATTTGAAAAAAAATAAGATTACAAAACCAAAAGTTGGGTCTTTGAAAAGATCAATAAAATTGACAAAGCTCTAATTAGACAGAGAAAGAAAAAAAAGAGAAAGGATACAATAATGAAAATCAGAAATTAAAAGGGGGACATCAGTACTGACCCCACCAAAATATAAAGAACAATCGGATAACAACTGTATGAACAACTGTATGCCAATAAAATAGATAGCCTAGATGAAATGGACAACTTCTTTGAAACACACAAACTACCTACCTTGACTCAAGAAGAAATAGAAGATCTCAATAGACCAATTACTAGTAAAGTGATTGGCTCACTAATAAAGATATCTCCAAACAAAGAAAATTTCAAAACCAGGTAGCTTGATGGGGGATTTCTGCCAAACATTCCAAGAAGACTTAACTCCAGTTATGTTCAAAAAAATTGAAGAAGAGGGAGCACTCCCTAATTCTTTCTACAATGCCAGCATCACCCTTACATAAAATGTCAGATGAATATACCACAAGAAAAGAAAACTACAGACCAATATCTCTTATGAATACAGATGCAAACATCCTCAACAAAATACTAGCAAACTGAATCCAGTAGCATATTAAAAGAATTATACAACATGATCAAGCAGGATTTATCCCTAGGTTTGTTCAACATAAGAAAATCAATTTAATACACCACATTAATAGAATGAAAGAAAAAAAACATGATCATCTCAATTGATGCAAAAAGGCATTTGACAAAACATAGCACCCTTCATGATAAAACACTTGGAACAGTAGGAATAGAAGGTAAGTCCCTCAAGATAAAGGGCATTTTTGAAAAGCCCATAGTCAATATACTACTTACTGGTGAAAGACTGAAGACTTTCCCTCTATGATTAGGAAACAGACAAGAAGCCCACTGTCACCATTGTTATTCAACATTGTACTAGAAGTTCTTGACCAGGGCAATTAGGCAAGAGAAAAAAATAAAATGCATCCAAATAAGCAAACATTCCTTATTTACAGATAATATGATCCTATATAAAGAAAATCCTGAAAAATCCACAGCAAAGCCCCTCAAGCTAATAAATAAATTCAGCAAAGTGGTGGGGTACAAGGCCAATACTCGAAAATCAATAGTGCTTCTAGACACAAGAAATGAACAATTAGAAAAGAAATTAAGAAAAAATTCCATACACAATAGCACTAAAAGAATCAAACATCTAGGACTAAATCTAATCAAGGGTGTAAAGGACTTGGACACATAAAACTAAAAAACATTCTAAAAGAAAACAAAGAAGACCTAAATAAATCAAGGACATTCTGTGTTCATGGGTCAGAAGACTAAACAGAATTAAGACGTCATCTTACCCAAAAGAATTTATAGATTCAATGAAGTTCCAATAAAAATTTCAACAACTTTCTTTGCAAAACGGAAAAGCCAATCATCAAATTTATATGAAAGGGTAAGGGGGTCTGAAAAGCAAAGCTGTCTTAAAAAGAAGAATAAAGTTGGAAGATTCACACTTCCTGAACTTAAAACTTATAACAAGCCACAGTAATCAACACAGCATGGCAGGGTGCACGAGTAGTTCAGTGGTTAGAATGCCTGCCTTCCATGCGGGAAACCCGGGTTCAATTCCCAGACCATGCACCCAAATAAAACAGAAAAAAAAAACAGCATGGCATTGGCACAAGGACAAACATATACATCAATGGAATTGAATTGATAGCTCAGAAATCAACCCTTACATTTATGGCCAATTGACTTTTGGCAAGGGGCCAAAGAAAAGTCTCTTCAACAAATGATGCTAGGAGACCTGGATAGACATATGGAAAAGAAGGAAGTTGTACCCATATCTCACCCCATATGCAAAAAATAAGCTCAAATTGGATCAAAGATCTAAATGGAAGATATACAAATGGCAATTAAAAGCACGTGAAAAAGTGTTCAGCATCATTAATCATTAGGGAAATGCAAATCAGAACCGCAATGAGATACCATTTCATATCCATTAGAATGGTTACTGTTAAAAATGGAATATTACAAGTGTTGGCGAGAATGTGGAGAAATAGGAACACTCATTCATTGCTGGTGGGAATGTAAAATGGTGCAGCCTCTGTGGAGAACGGTTTAGCGGTTCCTCAGAAAGTTAAGTATAGAAGTACCATATGACCTAGCAATCTCACTTCTAGGTGTATACCCACAAGGTTTGAAAGCAGGGACTCACACAGATATTTGCAACCCAATTGTTCATCAAATGATGAATGAGTAAACAAAATGTGGTATACTCACACAATGAATGTTATTTAGCCATAAAAAGAAATGAAGATCTGATGTATGTGACAACATGGATGAACCTTGATGACATTAGGTTGAGTAAAATAAGCCAGACTCAAAAGGACAAATATTTCATGATCTCACTAATACGAAATAGTTGTAATAAGCAAATTCATAGTGTTAGAAGCTAGAATATAGGTTATTAGGGGAGATGAGGGGAGTAGGGAATAGGAAGTAAGAGTTCCTATCTGGAATGATAGAAATGCTGTGGTGATGGACAGCACTGTGAATGTAATGAACAGCCCTGAAATGTATCTGAGTATGGTTAAAAGGGGAATGTTAGATTGTATCTATGGAAACAGAATAAAAATTTTTTTTAAATCCAATGAAACTACACTGTACACCTAAGTTAAAGCATGGGCTATTATTAATAGTACAATTATTAAAATGGGCTGTCATCAATTATAATAAATGTTCCACACCGATGCAAGGTATTAATACTAGGATGGTATATGAGAATCTTGGGTTTTATGAATGATTGTCCCATAAACCCACAACTTTTCTAACAAAGAACAAAATAAAAAATAATCATTATTTGTTGGTGAAATGCAAATAAAAATTACAATGAGATACAAGAACACATCTACCAGAATGGCTAAAATTTTAAAAATACCAGGTGATAGAGAGGATGTGCACCAACTTGAATTCTCATGCACTGTCAGAATGTAAAGTGGAAGAATCACTTCATGAAAGAGCTAAACTGTTTCTTATAAACCTAAGAGTAGGTATTTACCCAAGAGAAATGGGAGCATGTGAACAAACAGTTCTAATAGCTAAGCCATTTGAAAACAACCCAAATGTCTAGCAACATGTGAAAGGATAACAAATTGTGGTACATTCACGCAATGCAATATAACTTCTTGATAAAAAGAATGAGCTATTGATACACACAACAACGTGGATGAATCTCAAAAAAATTACGCTGAGGGGAAGAAACCAGACTAAAAAGAATACATACTGGGTATGCTAGAAAACCAAGGAGTAACAGAAAACACATCAACGGATTCCCAGGAACAATGTGGCGGGATATGGGGGCCGGCATTGGGGAATTACAAAAGAGCAAAACGAAACTTCTAGAGGTAATGGTAATGTTTATTATATGGATTCTGGTGGTGGTGTTAAGTTTGTTGTATGTCAGTTATACTTAAATAAAGCTGTAAAAAAAATGGGAAACTGGTTCACTCATCAAGTGAGCAAAAATAATAATCTAGTATTGGAAAAAGGATAAGATGTGAAAATTCTCAGAAAGTGTTGGATGGAGCTTAAATCCACATTATCTATCAACAATTAAAATGCACTTTTCCTTTAAAACAACAGTTTCACTTTTTTAAATTGTGTCATAGAAATACTTCTACGTGAGTACAAATACAAGCATTGTTTACAATAGTATAACAGAGAAATCTTAAATGCCCATCAATAGCACAAAGGTGAAGTAAATCATGAATTATCCATATTATAGATATAGAAATCCATACAATTTAAGCAAGTTTTGCCTTACTTTGCCATGTGTGTTAGTCTGGGTTCTCTAGAGAAACAGAACCAGCAGGAGATATCCTTAAACGTGAGATTACAAAGATGTCTCACACAGCCGTGGGGATGGAAGAGACCAAAATCCGGAGAGCAGGCTGTGAAGCTGGTGGCTCCGATGAAGGGTCTGGACAAGCTCCACAGGAGAAGCTCACTGGCTGAAGATGCAGTGAAAGAGTCTGTTTTCTCCCTTAAAAGTATTTAGCTGATTTGGACTATCTCACTGCGGGATAAATGCTGAGTTGATCGCAGGTGTAGTCGGTCACAGCTGCAACCAACTGACTGATGATTTACTACACCAGCCTTCCGGTTTATCAACCAGCCATGAGTTATCCTCGCAGCATGAGATATCCTCGCGGCAACGTTAGGCCAGTGCTTGCCTGACCAGACGCCTGGGCACATCACCTGGTCAAGCTGACACCAGAATCTGAGGATCACACCAAGTCTCTGCCCTCATGGAGCTTACTTCGTTTTAGAGAAAGGTAATGAAGAAGAAAACAATCAAACATTTTTAAATTATTATTTCAAGCAGTGCTTTGTGCTGGAGAGGCAATGAAACAGGAAAATTTGATTGAGAGTGATTTTAAGTGGAGTCTGGGAAGGGCATTTCTGAGAAGGTGGTATTTAAGTTGCAACCTAAGGGATGAGGCAGAGGCAGTGCCACATGACATGGGTGTGAGCGTTCTGGGAGGAGGGCTCAGGGAGCAGAGGGAAAAGCAAAATTACACCAGCACGCAAGAGGGTTGGGTCGGCAGGCCAGGGGGGCGAAAGAAGGTTACAGATATTATTCCAACTGCAGTAGAATTCCATGTGGACCTTTAACCTGAGAAAGCGACAGATTCTACATTTTGCTTTTACAAGCACGCTGTCTGCCCTATGCAGAACAGTGAAGAAGGCAGGGGTAGCCAGAGGCCATTAGTTAGGACGGTTCGTGTTACGGGGAGCTGCAGGGACTGGCAGCTGGAGTTGAAGCATTTGAAATACGTTGTCAATACAGAGCCGCCAGGACTCACTGCTGCGTCGGTTAAGAGGGTAACAGAAAGAGAATAATCAAGGAAGATCCCTAGGATTTTAGCCCACATTGTTGCTCTCCAGACTCAGAATTGTAGGTGTGCTCAGAGAGTGCTGAGTTGGAAAGAGAACATAGACATGTTACAGTTGTTTCTTCATTATGCAAAAACTCACCAGAAATTTCAAATTTCTATTTTAAAGATTTTTTTTCCCATGAGGAAAGTAGTTTGAGAGGTCAAAATCCTGGGCAGGCCCGTCTTTTGCAGGCTCTGAATTTAGAAAAGCAGTGGGAGCAGAGAACCATGCTTCCCTTGTAGTGGGGACCTTTATTCCTGAGAATTACCCACATTAGTTTGTGGTGGGGGGGTGGTCAGCAACAGCTAATTTGATTGTCAGAATTCAGGGAAAACAGCAACAGGAAACATGACATAGGGGGTAACAACAGGGAACCCACAGGGCCTAGCACTAGTGAAGAGAACCCAGGGCATTGCAGGTGCATACAGATGGCCCAGTGTCCAAGCAAACATCAGGGTGCTAGGCAGTGCCCAGGAATAAAGGGCTGTCAGATGGTGCCTTCCCCTGGGAAGCAGGGGTTCTGGCAGGGAGGGAAAGGGGACCTGCAATTAGAGTTGGGAGGTATAGGTAAAACAGCACAGTGCAGGCACCAGGCAGGGCTTCTGGGCACAGCAGTTATACTCATTTTCCTTACTGTCTCAAATAGGGCGAGGTCCCCTCACATAAAGGGGAATCACAGTTCTTCGCACGACTGCTTTCTAAATTCAAACCCTGCAAAAGAGTGGCCTGCCTGGGATTTTGACCTCCCAGAGTATCCTTTGCATACCGAGGAAACAACTGCAATATGTCTATGCTGTCTTCCAATCTCAGGATTCTCTTTCTCCGAGTATATCTTCAGATCTAAGTCCAGACAATGTTGCTGGGGAAGAACAGCAAAAACGAGTGTTAGGAATTATTTTGGATTTCATCCATGAGGCTACATCTTTTCCCATCCACACTGGTAAATGATAGGCACTTGCTCAAGGTACTGTTGGCATATTGGAGAGCATGTTGCATGAGCCCTCCAGTGATCAGCAGGCCAAGGAAAGGAACCCGCTTGTGAGCACCTCAGCTGCACGCACGTATTCAGGAAGAAGACCCAACCAGGGTGAGCCACAGAGCTTTTCTCTGCCTCCCCTCTCCTCTCAACAGCCCACCTTCTCCATGTAGTGCCCTTCCTCTACAAACAGAGGATGGAAATGTTTCATTTTAAACGGGAGATTTCTAAGTTCCTCCAAGAACTAGCAAAACCTAATAAAATGATAAGAATCTTTTGGGAAAGTAAACTTCTTTGTGACAAAGAATTTACCCAAATTTATATTTCATAATGTGCCCAAGACTTGAACTTGCTGCAGAGCTGGCTTCTCACCTCTCCTGATGACTGACAGAATTCCAAGGTATCATTTAGTTCAGTGCATCACCCTGTTAGCCAAGCAGAGCTGAGCAAACTAACAGAAAAATCTGGGTGAGCTAGGCGGGAGGAGGTAGATGCCAATAGCATCACAGACCCCATGTTAGGCCTACATGTGGCCAGAAAGCTCAAAGGGGATGGCACTGCTTCACTCTCCAGGAAGGAGGAAGTACCAAGGATGCAGAAGCAGCCCGAGCAGGGAGGCGTGTAGGGGGGCACTGGGGCTCAAGTGCCCTGTTCCATGCATAGCTGTGCTGCACCCGCATAGAAAACACACGTTATCTTTATAAGGTAACAAGTTCAGAAAGTTTTGAAGTCAGCATTTAGCCTTTTTTCTAAACTCTACTGATGCAGGCAGAGCAGCAGGGAATCCTAAAGCTGCTACTGTTTTCTTTATTTTGGCATTAGCAGGCAATAGGAGGGGTTTAAGAAAACTAATCTGGAAGATTTCCACTTTGAACAGCCAAGGATTAGGTTATCGATTCCAATTTCTCTCCCCTCCACCCCCTTCTGAAGGGGAGTTCACTGGTAAGTTGAAAAGCAAACAGCCGCAGAATCACTTCCAGGTACGAAGCCACTAGGTGTGTTCTGGCCTTTTGGTGACGTCCATAGGTTTCTAACCACAGCCGGTGTCATGCTCGGTGTATCAATCCACACTCATAATTGCAGCTGTGCCCCTGTATGCCACTCGAAGGTGCACCCAGCTCAAGCAAATTAAATTTTAAAACTATGCTGGAAAAAAAAAAGTTCAGGAGAAGGGATTTCCTAGCTCTCAAATAAAAATGTGCAGTGGCGTGCTTACTAAGTAAACAGAAAACATGGGCAGCTGAGAAATCAATTTAGCTGAACAAACAATGTTCCATGTAATGAACTACTAATTATCCTTTTATGCCATGTCAGTCTGAGTGATTACAGAGCTGTGCAGTTTAATTTGACGTTTGAGCATTGCCTTGCTCCATTAGCTACATATAAAGCTACAACACATGGGGGAGGGGGGCTCTGTATTTATCTAGAACTAAGTAGCACCTGTATAATAGTAAGAGGAACATCCCCAAATCTTCTTTAAATATACTGTTTTAATAGACTGATAAATGAAGTGCGGGAAGCCTAAAGGAGTTTGGGAAGCAGGTTGGAGGACTGGCCAGTGGACGGAACTCCCTGAAGGGAGCTGCAGCCACTGGGAATGGCTTCAGCCTGGCCCTGCAGCCCCAGCCGTCCCCATTCCCACGCTACGCTCGCCAGCAGACTTGAGACCAGGGGCAGGAAGACACGCTGGATAGAGGCCGGGGCCTCTTTTGCAAACTAGATTCATTAAACTGTACAAATCCCAACAGTTACCCTGTGTTGTGATGTGAATGAGTACAGGGAAAATGTGGGTTCGAACCCTTGATTTTGAACCTGCTTTTCACATGTTTTCACAATGAATGAAAAGGCTAAGGGAATAAATGACAATCTGGGCATTAATATATATATTTATTAATATATATTTATTAATATATATATATTTATATATATATTCAACCTAATTCCACAAATGTAAGTTGAGCTCCGGGCCTTTGCCAGGTGTTGGGGTAGGTGGAGAGGGAAGTAGAGGTCCAGTTCACACCCTGCAATCCTCGGCCACATCTGGCCCTTAAACTTGCTACTAGAACTGCTGGCTCCCGGCCGCGCCTCTAGCCCCAGGGTGCGCGTCGGGGTCGCTCAGGAGCTGGTGGAAACCATGGCGGCCTGGCTCCATTCCCAGAGCGGCCACTGGACTGGCTTAGACGCCACGTGCTGACCAGGGAGGGGGGTGCAAGTCCAGCAGCCGCGCGGAGGACACAAGTTCGCGCAGCTCTGTGGGGGAGGTGCGCGCGGGGGCCCTCTCTCCTCTGGCCCCCGGCGCTTGGGGCGCGGGGCCGCTGGCTTTGCGGGAACGCTGCTTCCTCCTAGGCGCGGGACCAGAGGACAGCCAGGGGTCACCAGGCTTGGGAAAGATTTGGCTCGGCCCAAGGGCGCCCAGAGTTTGTCCCCCCAGCCATTTACGTGTTGGTGGTGGGGGGACGGGGAGGCGAGCGCGGCGAGCGGGCGGAGCCAAGAGGGGAAGAGGGCGCCCCAGATTGCGAAGAGCTGTTTGGAGCTTGGTAGTTTGTCAAAGTGGTCCAATGCCTATTTTACTCAGGGATGCTGACAGGAATATTAAAATTACTTTAGTGGGGGAGGTGGTAGAGCTTTGGGAGAATTAGGAAAACCGATGTTTGGTCAATACCGAGCAGCCTGAGCTGTTAAGCCCTGGGAAAACTTCTGCGATTAATTTGCTTTCTGTGTTGGCATTTTGAGTCCAACGTTTCATGGTATATATTTCCAAATCGGTTTGCGTTTATAAACTTGGGTGAAACAAATTACATTCGTATTTTGGGTTTAACTTTATTTTTTAGTGCTACCTGTCACTTGGCTTTTTCTAACTTGTAAGGGAACACTTCGTTTGAGAGCAGCACCTTTTAAATTGAAAGCTACACAGTCAAGACCGTTTTAAAGGCCAGCAGGTTTTCGTGAGGTGATCTTGTATTGGCTACCACTAAGCAGGTAAGCCAGGGCAACCAAAATGCTGACGGTGGAGAGCATGGATGTGGCAAGCAGGTAGTGGGAGCATCTGCTGGAAGGGGAGGCTGTTTACGGGCTGTGCACACGTTGCCAGTGCCCATGCCACACCTTGGGGAGCCCTCCAGGCCAGACAAGCCACCTTCAGCTGACGCTGTTGGCAAACATGGCCTTGCCTGGGCAAGTAAATCACAGCTTCTGTGATTAGCTCGTTGATGAAGACAGGTGGCAGAACTGATGCCTGCTGGGGATAACAACTTCTCAGAAAGTTATAGAGAAGGACTTGAAGAGTCTCCTGAAATGATAGGCGAACCAAATGGAATAAAAAACATGGAACTGGGAGATTTGGAACTCAGTGTTATAGAACCACAGCCAGTGTTTGAGGTGTCTGCCACCCCAGAAATTTACTGCTCGGAAAAGTTCCTCCTACTTCACACCTGGAGCAGAGGACAAACACAAGAACTTGAAGACAAAACCCGTTCCCTTTCCCTCTAAGCCACACCAGTATGAAGCAGAGTCTGAAGTACACTTCATGCATCATATTAGAGCTTGCAGTGACAAGCAGTTTTTTGTGGAAGAAAGTGCAAAGAAGCAAGAAAAAGTCAGAGTATCTGTTTCTACCACTTCAGAAGAGGGAGATTTCTTCAAAGGCCCCGTTCGCTGCATCCCCTGTGGGACAATACGAAGCCATAGGAAACACTGCGCGTCTGAACACCACGGCAGATCTGGGTATAATGAGCAAGTCTACAAGCACATTGTTTGTTTGTGAGTACACCACTGTTAAGTGAGGATCACTGGAAGAAGCACTTGAAAAACCATTTTCCTAGGACAGTATACATGTGTGGAAAATGCAACTATTTTTTAGGCAGAAAAAACAGTTATGTTCAGCACGTTTGAACTCACACAGGAGAATACCTGCATAAATGTGAACCTTGTCCTCTCTCAAGTTCTCAGAAGACTCATCTGACTAGGCATATGTGTATCCATTAGGTGAGAAGCCACTTAAATGTGATCAGTGGAATGATGTGGCCTCGAATCATCATGAAATAACCTCCATGTAGGACACGTTCACAATGGACCTAAACCTCTTAATTGCCCACATTGTGACTACAGAACAGCAGATAGAAGAAATTTCAAAAAACACATGGAGCTGCATGTAAAACTATTGCAGTTCACATGCCCTGTTTGTGACTATATGGCTTCCAAGAAGTGTAATCTACAGTATCATTTCAAATCTAAGCATCCTTTTCATCCTAATAAAACAATGGATGTTTCAAAAGTGAAACCTACAAAAAAACAGAGAGTAGAAAGCTGACTTTCCCAATAACAATATTACCAAGGATATAACAGAAAAATAGCAGACAGAAATAAAGGGAGATGTGGCTGGAAAGAAAAATGAAAATCCTGTAAAAAGGAGGAAAAAAAAGATGTTTCAAGCAAAAAAGTTCATTGTAGTAATACTTGAGTAATTCAAGTGATTGGTAGAACTTGCAGATCTGCAATTGAATCTAAAGAGATGGCTATGCATCCAGGAAATGCATCCTTTAATGCTCCTGTGCATCATGAAGAACCTGTAACAAAAAAGAAGACAAAGGTAAAAGCAGATCCAAAAACTGTCAGGAAAAAGAGAATAAAGGCAAAATACTTCATGAGAAAAAAATACAAATAAGAAAACACTGAAAAATATATCAAGTAAAAAAAAAAAAAAAGCGGCAAGCCTTTCCAGATACATCCTGCTCAGAAGGAGCCTGTTCAGAAGGGACCTACTCAGATGGAGCCAATTCATGTGGAGTCTGCTAGATAGGACCTGATTCATTGGAGCCTCCTCCCATGGAGTCTGCTAGATGTGACCTGATTCATTGGAGCCTCTTCTCTGCTCCATTGGAGCCTCCTCCCATGGAGTCTGCTAAATAGGATGTGCTCCACTGGAGCCTCCTCCCACAGAATCTGCTAGATGGGACCTGCTCAATTGGAACCTCCTCCTATGGAGTCTGCTAGATAGGAACTGCTCCAATGGAGCCTCCTCCCATGGAGTCTGCTAGATGGGACCTGCTCCAGTGAAGCCTCCTCCCATGGAGTCTGCTAGATGGGACCTACTCCATTCGAATCTCCTCCCATGGAATCTGTTAGATGGGACCTACTCCATTGGAGCCTCCTCCCATGGAGTCTGCAAGATAGGACCTGCTCCATTGGAGCCTCCACCCTTCTCCACTGGATGCTCCTCCCTGCTCCATTGGAACCTCCTCCCATGGAATCTGTTAGACGGGACCTACTCCATTGGAGCCTCCTCCCTGCTCCATTGGAGCCTCCTCCCATGGAGTCTGCTAGATGGGACCTGCTCTATTGGAGCCTCCTCCATGCTCCACTGGAGCCTCTTCCCTGCTCCATTGGTGCCTCCTCCCATGGAGTCTCCTGTGGTGGAGCTTACTCCTCAGGCATAGCTGATCCCTAAAAAGTTTTTTCATCTAAAAGATAATAAAATGGAAAAGTCTGGCAAGCAGAGTGAAATGCACAGGAGCAAGTATTTATTGAAGTTGGCTTAGTGCCTGTTAACAAAGATAGCTTCTAAAAGAAAGGACTGTGCACAGGATCTCCTGCTACTGTCACCACTGCTGCCAAAGGAAAATGTAAAAGAGGAATCAAAGACCAAAAATTGTGCTCTGAAGGGGAAGGAACTAAAGAAGTCCCTCTTCAGAAACTAGAAGAGACAGGTAAGAGTGCAGCTTGTCTTGGTGCTAGTAACAAGGAATCTACCAGTGTTTCATCCTCTGGACAGAACTTGAAGAATATGCCAGATCAGTCTCCTTGGAGGGATACTTTAGGCTTGTTTGCAGAAGGGCAAACAAGTTTTCTTTTTCTTTGCTGCATTTGTCTTTTATGGCAGAGTACTAGTGTGTGGAAGTTTGTGAGCAAATGAAACATGCAGGTTCAATCCATTGATTTGATTTTCATGTATCTATGTTAGAATCTATGTTTCATTTAATTTATTTATTTTGAATGGATGCAAGTAAATTTGCAACATGGAATTTTAATTTTGCAATGTATTAACCACTAGGCTATATATTGAATGAACTTTTTTTGAATGGACTTTCACCTTAAATACCAACCATCAGTAATAATTGTTTTCCTTGTTATGATAGAACTATTTCCTAATTATACAACTATTTCCTAACTACTAAATCATATCTCTGAGGCTAACCTTTTTTCATAGATGGTTGGTGTCCATCTCTTTTATTCAGTGGTATTTGAAAGAATAAAGGACTGCAAGTGGTATTTGAAAACTGCAAACCTGGAATTAAGAGACACAATTATTCCTCCTAGTTCTGCAAAATATTGCTTGTGAAATTCCAAAGCCATAGGTGTTACATGGCAAGCTAGGGTAAGAGAGACAGGTGGTGTGAGTGCTGGCAGAGCAGCTGCAGTTTCCTATGAGTCCAGCGGAAAAGGCTGCTGAAACTTAAAGTATAGTCTAGATTTTTTTAATCACATTTCCTCAGAGTTCTCCACAAATTAGTGGGGTCCTGGCTGTTCCTGTAACAGCCTTTTTCTACAGGAGAGCCTCAAATGAATGATAGCTATTCTGGTGTTCTAAGGGGCACTTTGCGTGAAAGGTGTATGTACTGCTTGGATTTTTGTAAGTTATTTGGTCAGTCACCAAAGTATCTGATAGACTCCATCAGAAGATTTAGAGCAATTCTTATCATTAATTGATGTAAAATAAGTATGATTCCAATAGAGAATCTTGAATAATTCTACCTATGTCCTATTCTGGAATAGTCACCTTAATATTTCATTTATTTTCTTTTTATTTGGTGATCTCTTTGAGGCCGATTTCAGATTTTGGCAGTGTAACTTGAAAGATTAGGAAAAGCAGTAATAAAGTATGGGTGGAAAATTACTGTTAATCATCTGAAAGTGAATTTTTGGTTAAAAGATATTTGAATTTAATTCATTGGGAATCCAAAGTTTTAAGCAAACAGAAGATTCTCAAGACATGAGGCTAAATTGTTTGATACGATGTATGTTTTGTGTGTGTGAATGTAAAGTAAATGATGTTGAATTCTAGGCTCCAACAATCATTGTCAACAGAAGATCAAGCTGCAGATATTAATGTTTCAAGGTGTAAATTATAAAACTAGTTAAATCTTTCTGACTAGTTTTAACTAGTCAGCATGGAGGCAAGGAGCCTGTGGGAGTGCACAGACAGGAGCAGGCAATTAGGAAGTAAGGCTGGCTGTGTTCCTTGGGCACTACCCTCACCAGTGCAGCCCCGTGACCAGCGACACACCCCACACCCCATACATCTGAACCCCGTCACCCACTCCCATTTCCTGCCCTCCAGGCACCCCCACCCCACGAGCCCCCAGTGCACGTACCCCCCCACACCCCCACCCCAAGTGCAGCCCAACCACCTCTTCTGCACTCCTCCCAAGCACTACCTCCCCCTCCCTGTTCCCTGCAGGCTGTTGCCAGCACATAAAGGCTATGGCACTAGCCTCCATTACTAGGCCACTGCTGGCCCACGCCCATAATGTCACACAGAGTCATCCCACCCCACCCCTGAGCTCTGGGCATAAGTTTATGGCACTCCTAGACCTGCGCAGGCACATGGGACCCCAGTGAAGTCATTCAGCTGTGGGATCGCACTTTACAGCAATCCTAGAACCGCGCAGCTCTGAGAAAGTGCTGACCTACACAGTGGGTCACATCTGCCCCAAACCATGAAGGTGTAATGCTGACCTCCTGCCACAGCTCTATGCATGTGCACAAAGGGCCTCATGCCTTAGTCCAGCGCACACCAGGGTTATGCCCCCATTCCAGTGCAGCCGCACAGCTACATCCTCCCTGGCTACTGGGCACCCACATTCACAAGCATCAGTACAACATCCCCAACCTGCGCCTATACCTGCCCTGAAACAAATCACCACACTGAGTGCCCCACCCTGTACCGTGCTCCCTGCTGTACAGCCATCCCATAGACACAAGGCCTTAGCCTACAGAAAGAAATCAACCTCCAAAGTAAATCAATCAAGATATTTACATGCCGCAAAGACAGCAGAAGATCACTAAGCATAGCACCATGCAGACAGATAAAGCCCTGCCTAATCACCAAATTAAAACATCACAGGAGACACAGACATTGGAACACCTAATCAAAGATGTTCATACAACTCTACTTAATAAAATAAGTGGGATAGCAAATGACATAAAGGAGATCAAGAAGACAGTAGAAGAGCATAAAGAGGAATTTGAAAGAATAAATAGAAAAATAGCGAATATCACAGAGATTAAAGACTCTGTTGACCAAATAAAAAACATACTAGAGGCACACAACACCAGATTTGAAGAGAGATAAGAAAGAATAAGTGATATAGAGGACAGGGTAATTGACTTTGAAGACTCAAAACAGCAATTGGCAAAAAAGACGCAGAAATTTGAATTTGATCTCAGCAAAATAATAGGCAAAACAAAGCTCACAAATATAAGAATCATTGGTGTCCAGAAGGAGAAGAGAGGAGTAGAGGGCTAGGAAGAGTAGTTCAGGATATAGTGGGCAAAACTTCCCAACCCTCATAAAGGACATAAATATACAAATCAATGAAGCCCAATGAACTCCAAACAGAATAAATTCAAATAGGCCTTCCCCAAGACACATACTGTCAAATTTTGAAAAGAAGCAGAAAATCCTGAAAGCAGCAAGAGAAAAACAATCTATTACATACAAGGGAAACCAAATAAGACTGAGTTCAGACTACTCAACTAGCGCCTGGAGGTGAGAAGGCAGTGGTATGATATATTCAAGATACTGAAAGGGAAAGACTTCCAGCCAAGAATTCTGTACCAGCCAACTTGTCCTTCAAAACTGAGGGAGAGATTAAAGTTTTCACAGACAAAGAAGTCCTGAAAGAATTTGTCAACAAGAGACCAGCCCTACAAGAAATATTAAAAGGAGTTTTACTGGCTGCAAAAAGAAAGACAGGAGAGGGAGGTCTGGAGGAGGGCACAGAATTGAAGAGCACCACTAAGGGTAATTTAAAGAATACAAAGAGTAAGAGGGGAAAGAATATATAGACTTGACAAATAAAATTAAAAAGATAAGATGGTGGATTCAAAAGACACCTTTTCAATAATAACTTTGAATGTTAACAGACTAAGCTTACCAATTAAAAGATACAGATTGGCAGAATGGATTAAGAAACATAATCCAGCTATATGCTGCTTACAGGAGACTCATATTAGACATAAGGACACAAATAGATTGAAAGTGAAAGATGGAAAAGATTTTCCATGCAGGTTGTAATCAAAAGAAAGCAGAAGTAGCTATACTAATATCGGACAAAAAGCCTTTAAATGTAAAGACATCATAAGAGACAAAGAGGAACACTATATACTACTTAAAGAGTCAATTCACCAAGAAGATATAACAATCATAAAAGTTTATGCTCCCAGTCAAGGAGCCCCAAAGTACATGAGACAGACATTGGCAAAATTGAAGGGAGTGATAGATGTTTCAACAATAATAGTAGGATACTTCAATATAACATTCTCCTCTATAGATGGAACAACCAGTCAGAAGATCAATAAGGAAATAGAGGAGTGAAATAACTTGATAAATGAATTAGACCTAACAGACATATATAGGTCATTGCACCCCAAAGCACAAGGATATGCATTCTTCTCTAGAGCTCATGGAACATTCTCCAGGATAGATCACATGCGGGGGCACAAAACAGGTCCTTATAAATTTAAAAACATTGAAATTATTCAAAGCACTTTCTCTGATTATAATGGAATGAAGCTGGATCTCAATAACTGTCAAAGAATGAGAACATTCACAAATATATGGAGATTAAATAGCACATTCTTAAATAACCAGTGGGTCAAAGAAGAAATTGCTAAAGAAATCAGTAGCTATCTGGAGATGAATGAAAATGAGAATACAACTTATCAGAACTTATCGGATGTGGCAAAGGCTGTGCTGAGAGGGAACTTATTGCCCTAACGCCTATATTAAAAAACAGAAGAAAGAGCAAAAATTGAGGATTTAAAAGCACACTTGGAAGAACATGAGAAAGAACAGCAAACTAACCCCAAAGCAAATAGAAAAGAAACAACAAAGATTAAAGCGGAAATAAATAAATGGGAGAACAAAAGAAAACTTAAAAGAATCAATAAAACCAAAAGTTAGTTCTTTGAGAAAATCAATAAAATTGATGGGCCACTAGCAAGACTGACAAAGAAAAAAGGAGAAAGGATACAAATAAACAAAATCAGAAATGAGAAGGGATGCATTACCACAGACCCTGAAGAAATAAAAGAAATCATAAGAGGATACTATGAACAACTATACGCCAACAAACTAGACATCTTGGATGAAATGGAAAAATTACTGGAGACACACAAACAAGCTACACTGACTCAGGAAGAATTAGAAGATCTCAACAAACTAATCACAAGTAAAGAGATTCAATCAGTCATCAAAAATCTTCCTACAAAGAAAAGCCCAGGGCCATATGACTTCACAGGGGAATTTTATCAAATATTCCATAAAGAATGAATACCAATCCTGCTTGAACTTTTCCAAAAAATTAAGGAAAAAGGAACTCTACCTAACTCATTTTATGAAGCTAATATCATTTTAATATCAAAACCGGGTAATCGTGCTATAAGAAAGGAAAACTACACGGCAATCTCCCTAATGAACATAGATGCAAAGATTCTCAATTAAATGTTAGCAAGTCGAATCCAACAACACACTAAAAGAATGATGCATGATGACCAAGTGGAGCTTATACCAGGAATGCAGGGATGATTCAACACAAGAAAATCAATTAATGTAATACAGCACATTAACAAATCAAAAGGGAAAAATCGCATGATCATGTCGATGGATGCTGAAAAAGCATCCGACAAAATTCAGCATCCTTTTCTGATGAAAACACTCCAAAAGATAGGAATCAAAGGTAACTACCTCAATATGATAAAGGAAATATGTGAGAAAATGATAGCCAGCATCGTTCTCAATGAAGAGAGACTGAAAGCTTTCACCCTTAGATCAGGAATAAGACAAGGATGCCCACTGTCACCACTATTATTCAACATTGTGCTAGAAGTTCTAGCTAGAGCAATCACGCAGGACAAAAAATAAAAGGCATCCAAATTGGAAAAGAAGAAGTAAAACTATCATTATTTGCAGATGATATGATATACTTGGAAGATCCTGAGAAATCTACAGCAAAGTTACTTGAGCTAATAAACAAATTCAGCAAGGTGGCAGAATATAAAATTAATGCACAAAACTCAGTAACATTTCTATACACAAGCAATGATGTAGCTGAGGTATCAGTTAAAGAAAAAAATCCATTCAAAATAACAACTAAAAGAATCAAGTACTCAGGAATGAACTTAACTAGGGACATAAAGGATTTGTACACAGAAAATTATATAACATCAAAGAAGAAATAAAAGGAGATCTAAATAGATGGAAAAACATTCCCTGCTTATGCATAGGAAGGCTAAATGTAGTTAAGATGTCGATTCTCTCCAAGTTTATTCACAGATGCAATGCAGTGCCAAAAAATTCCAACAACCTACTTTGAAGATTTGGAAAAGCTAATTACCAAATTATTCTAGAAGGGAAAGAGACCCTGAATAACTAAAAGCATCCTAAAAAAGTAGAATGAAGTGGGAGGATTAACAATCCCTGACTTTAAAACCTATTATAAAGCCACAGTGGTCAAAACAACATGGAACTGGTACAAAGATAGAAGCATTGACCAATGGAATTGAATCAAGAGTGCAGAAATAGACCACTAAATCTATGGTCAACTGATTTTTGGCAAGGCACCCAAATCTGCTGAACTGGAATTTGAAATAGTGTTTTCACTAAATGGGCATGGAAGAACTAGATATTAATAGCCAAAAGAATGAAAGAGGACCCCTATCTTACACCCTACACAAAAATTAACTCACAGTGCGTCAAACACCTAAATATAAGAACTAACACCATAAAGCTTCTAGAGGAAAATGTAGGGAAACATCTTCAAGACTAGTAATAGGAGGTAGGTTCCTAAACTTTACACCCAAAGCACAAGCAGCAAAAGATAAAATAGATGAATGGGAACTCCTCAAAATCAAATGCTTCTGCACCTGAAAAGACTTTGTCAAAAAGATGAAGAGGCAGTCAACTCAAGGGGAGAAAATATTTGGAAATCATAGACAAAGGTTTGATTTCCTGTATATACAAAGAAATCATACAACTCAACAACAAAAGATCAAACAAACCAATTATAAAATGGGCTAAAGATATGAATAGGCATTTTTCTGAAGAACAAATACAGATGGCTCAAAAGCACATGAAAAGATGCTCATTTTCATTGGCTATAGGAAAATGCAAATCAAGACTACACTGAGATACCACCTCACACCTATAAGAATGGCTACTATTAAACAAACAGGAAACTAGATATTGGAGAGGATGTGGAGAAACTGGGACATTTATGTACTGCTGATGGGAATGTATAATGGTGCTGCCACTATGGAAGACTGTTTGGCGGTTTCTTTGGAAACCAAATATCGAGTTGCCCTATGAATCAGCAATAGTACTACTTGGCATATTCCAGAAGAGCTGAAAACAATGACACAAACAGACATTTGCACATCAGTGTTCATAGAAGCATTATTCACAATCGCCAAAAGATGGAAACAAACCAAATGCCCATCAACAGATGAGTGGATCAACAAAATGTGGTATATACATACAATGGAATATTATGCAGCAGTAAGACAAAATGACATCCTGAAGCACATGACAAGGTGAATGAGTCTTGAGGTCATAATGCTGAATGAAACTGACCAGACACAAAAGGACAGATACTGTATGATTCCACTTTTATGACCAGCATAAAGGTATAATCAGAGGCTTATAATACAGGATATAGGAGAACAAAGCTGAACAGGTTGGGGTTAAAGTAATTCAGATCATAGGGGTAAGGAAGACAGTGTCTGTATTTTAGAACCACACATCCTCTTTGAGACCAATGGAAGAAAGGTTTATTTGGTCTGAACTGAAATTTTCTGTAGTGCATAATCTAATTCAATCTATCGGTATAGCTCATTTGAATGACTGAAGCACAGGGAGCACAGAGTAAGAAAGAGGTCCTTTAATCCTGTATAGATTATTGTAATGGCTAAATACATCCTAGAGTATTTAAGCAGATAAACAAAAAGTATTGGCAAAATCCCCTGAGGGATGAGAAAAAGACTATGGAACTATTAAACCTTACCGTCAGGGAATCCCCTGATACTGTGTCAAAGGAGCAAAAAATGAGCATGTTGCTTATAAACTGATGTTTACTAACTAGTGAAAACTTGAAATGCTAAAATACATTATAAGCCTAATCCTAAATAGTATTATGAAAATGTATCTGTTTTAGTCATCTTTTGAGAATATATTCACAGGGCTTTTCAAGATATTTTAAGGTATAGTTTTCCTCTTTTTCAGAGCTGCTTCTTCCTTTGGGACTACTTTCTTTTTTTTGAGGTCAAATACATAGGGGGATGGGAGTTTTTGATAGGACTTTTTATACCTGGGTGGATATTCTGCTGTAGTCTTCTAAGAAAGACCCTTCAATTTTGAGTCACTCCTGAACTTACGTGGTCTTTGAACTTTTAGAATGATTTTGCATATGAATGCCAATGCAAATTTAAACTTAAGCAGATCCAGGTCATGTAGCCCCACGAATGCTGACTCTGGAGGGAATACCTTTCCTATGGTAAGGTTTCAGCTCTGGACCGAAGAGCTGGGGATGAGGGGCAAAAGTCTCCCCCCGCAACATGAGACATGACTCCCAGAGACAAGGCGAGCCCTGGCACCGTGGGATCAATGCCTTCTTGACCAAAGGGGGAGCAAGAGAAATGTACAAAATAAGGTTTCAGTGCCTAAGAAACCTTATCTCAACGCCGCTTTCCAACATGAAGTTGTTAGAATGGTTATTGCCCAAATATCCCTGAAGATGGAGAGAGAGGGATCAAAGGAGAGTGATGAGTTATAATAGAAAAGCTAGGATTTGACAAATGATAACGACTACAGAACAATTATATAGATATATGTTTTTAGTCTCTATTGTATTGGAACAGCTAGAAGGAAATACCTGAAATTGAGGAACAGTATCCATACCATACTTTGAAATTTGCTTTATAACTACTTTAACAATTATATGTTGAAATTCATAACATCCTACATATGTTATATTTCACACTAAAAAAATGTTTTTTTTAAAAAAAAGCTGGGCTTAAAACCTAATTTTGTTCTTTTTTGTATAAATTAGTAAAACTTGCAGCCAGTATGCCAAGTTTCCTTGTTGATTTCAACAGATGAACTGAGCTGACACTGTTAACTCAGATTCAAGGAATTGTCCGAATCTTGGTTTGTGTAGGTTTGCAATATTGATGAAATCAGATAGCTTTTACAGTTTTACTGTGTGTACATAGGCTACTCCCTTCCCTTCCCCATACACCGCCATTCGTTACTACACTTCATAAGCTGGCATTGAAACATTACAGCAATGCTTTGTTGCACTACTTTTTAAAACTTTTACAGTGCAGTAAGTGTTATTTTTCTGAAGCAAATCAAAGGTTTTTGCTCTCAGCTAGAGCAGCATTGAGGGAGAATAGAATTTTTTATACATTCATAATACATGAAAAACAGACCTGATTGCATTTATTTATTTTTTTAAAATCTTAAACAATGTATCACGTTTTTGTTCAAATTGTGTAACACATAAGGTAAATTTAAATTGCACTCTATTAACCAACATGAGTGTATTTCTGTGAGCATAGTTAAATTGAAATAAACTTTTAAAATAAAAACTCAGGTGAATATGAGTTTGGCAGCTGGTGTTGTGACCCATTGCTGTGTTAACTGCAGTTTGTCTTCAAATTACACCAATTACTCAATCACAAATACTTACTGAGTACTTACTATGTGCAAGGCACTTACTTGGTGTAGGAAAATATAGACAGCGATATAACAATCCCAAAGCTAAGAGGGAAGCATTACCCAACTTTTCAGAGAACACTGCAGCTGAAATTGTATAGCACTTCACAAGGACCATCTAAATGAGTCCCCACAGTAACCCCGGGTGCAGGCATCGCTGCCTCCATTTGCAGATGGGAAGCGGGCTTGGCAAGCTTAAGTGGCCCACTCTAGGTTTAACATTTAGTGAGCCATGTTGGCGTTTAAAAGATGCTCTTCCAGTTCCTCATCTACAACACCACACCTGCATCTCATGTTTGTAAAAATCACACAATTTTAGAGCCAGATGACCTCTCCTTTTTTGGAGGAGAACCCTGAGTTCCAGAGAAATGAAGCGTACCACAACCAGCCAGGACCAGACAGATTTTTAAACCCTTAGCCTGGGATATAGTTTCCCAGTTCCCACTTTCAGTGGTTTTATCTGAGTAATAGATTATTCCTCCAAATGTAAGACTAGTCAGAGGAACAAGCACAGTTACATAATGCACTTGTTTTAGCCCCAAATCAGAGTGTTGATTAAGCAACCAAACCCGCTGCTTGGCACTCAGGTTTCAGGCTAGTCATGAAAAGTAAATGGATAGAATAATATTGTAAATAGAGACTTTTCCCTGACCCCAAGTCCTTGACCAATTGCAACCCTGTGGCCTGCTCCTTGTCCTCGTCCCTGCTGCCCGTATCTTGGACAGGTAGACAAATATATTCTTTTAAAATTATTATTTCCAAAGGGAATAGTTTTCTTTGACCTTTTCTTTTGCAGTATAATTGGGAGATGATCAGAGAGTATGATGCATAACATCCAAATTCTCTGCAACACTTTGTTTATTGCTTCATGGCCTTAATATGTGTTTGTATGCACAAGAAAGGAGGGAACTGCGGAATGTATTTTCTCAAAGCTCAAGCTGGTTACTGTAGGTATTCAAATATTTTATAACCTCTCCATTGTTGTGTATGATCTCTATGAGGATCTTTTTTTCCCTTTGTTCTGAATTTTATAATCATTTTTTGTTTTATATATTTAAAACCTCTTAGGGTGCACGGGTGGCTCAGTGGTAGAATGCTCACCTTCCATGTAGGAGACCCAGGTTCGAGTCCCAGACCATGCACCTAAAAACAAACAAACAAACAAAAACTACTTAAAGTACATAAAATGTAAAATATCTGTATTCTTTACATATCGTAAGCCTTTCTCATTATATTGTGAGCCCATATTTTCCTGTACAAATTGTCTTAAAATAGATTTTGTCTGATATTTACAGAGCTAATACAGGTTTGCTTTGATTTTGTTTTGAGGTTATGCAACTTTTTTAAATAACTAATTGAGGGGAAAATCAAATAACATAAAATTAATCGTTTTAAAGTGAAAAATTAAGAATATATTCTCTAGTATTGCTAAGTCCTCGGTTCTCAACCTGGCTGCACATCAAAATCACCTGGTGTGCTGTGGAAATACACCTATGCTGGGGCCACATTCCAAAAATTTCTGACTTGCTGGTTCTAGGGTGAGGCCCAAGCAGCAGTGGTTGTCAAAAATCTACAGGTGACCCTAATGTGCAGTGTTAGCCATTGACTGCAGGAGTCTCCTCAGCTGTAGCGGGTCCCCCGTGATCCTCAGGCGTCGCCCCGTGACCCCTTAGCAGGTCAGGTGAAGGTGGCTCAGCTCTGCTCCATGCCGGCTCTCCCAGGGGTCAGCTTTGGTTCCCTTCTGGTCGGCCAAGACAGGAAGCAGCATCTCCCAAAAAAGGGATAGTCAGCCTTCACTTTAGGAGCAGAATTTTTTAAAAAACATTCTACAGACTGCATGGCCAGTACTCCTCAGAACTGTCAAGGTCATGAAAAACAAGAAATGATTGAGAAACCAGCACAGTCCAGAGGAGATTAAGACACAGACAAATAAATCCAATGTGGTATCCTGGACGGAATCCTGGACCAGAAAAAGACATTACTAGAAGAACTGGTGAAATCAAAGTTAAGTCGAGACTCACATTCAGCTTCATTCAGTGTTGTTACATTCTTGTACTACGATCAGAATGAAGCTTAATGTGAGTGTGGTTGAAGGAGAAGGGCTGGGGGCACACATGACACCAAAAGGAAGGATAGAGGATAGAGACTGAAATGGTATAATTTAGGAATGCCTAGAGTGGACAATGATGGGGATTAAATGTACAGATATGAAAACATTTTTGTGTAAGGGAGAACAAATGAATGTCAAAATTGCAAGGTGTGGAAAATGGATGATATACGGGAAAAGGTACAATCAGTGCAAGCTAGGGTCTATAGTCAACAGCAACATTGTAACATGCTTCCACTGGATGTAACAAAGCATTAGGCCAAAACTCAATGTCAGTAAGCCGGGGACATGGGGGAGGGGGAGGGATTTCTTTGTGGAAGAAAAGGAAATGTCTTCGTATAGATTATGGTGGTGGAAGCCTGTCTACTTACTTAAGTTGAATTGTATAAGGCATGAATAAAACTGTTTAAAAATGAAAAGAGAGAAACAAGTACTAGAGAAAGTGCATAGAGAAAGATGTACCTCTTCATTGTTGGTAGGGAAACTTCTCCCAGGAGCTGAGACTAAGCATCATGGGATTGAGAAAGACTTCTTAACCAAAAGGGGGAAGAGAGAAATGAGACAAAATAAAGTTTCAGTGGCTGAGGGATTTCAAGCAGAGTTGAGAGGTTATCCTGGAGGTTAATCTTATGCATTGTACAGATATCCCTGTTTAGTTTATGGTGTGTTAGAGAGGCTGGAGGGAAGTACCTGAAACTGTTGTGCTATGTTCCAGTACCCTTGATTCTTGAAGATGATTGTATAACTATATAGCTTTTACAGTGTGACTGTGTGATTGTGAAATCCTTGTGTCTGATGCTCCTTTTATCCCAGGTATGGACAGATGAGTAAAAAGATAAGGGAAAATAAATAAATAAATAAGATAAGGGGCAAAATAAATTGGGTAGATTGCAGTGCTAGTGGTCAATGAGAGGAGAGGTAAGGGGTATGGTATGTTTAAGTTCTTTCTTTTTTCTTTATATCTGTTTTTCTGGACTGATTCAGATGTTCTAAAAATCATCATGGTAATGAATACACAACTATGTGGTGATATTGTGAGTCACTGTATACTTTGGATTGACTTTGTGTGTGTTCAGTTTTCGCAATAAAAATATTTTTTAATATACAAAAAAATTAATTTAGTTCATAGTAATGTATGAATATTAGTATCTTACTTTTGACAAATGTACATGATAATGTGAGAATATATTAGAGGAAACTGACACTTGTTGAGAGATATACAGGACCTTTCTATACTATCTTTGTAACATTTTTGTAAATGTAAAATAATTTTTTTTAAAAAGTGTATTGAAAAGAGAGAGAGAAAGATGGTACAACAGTGGCACAGTGGGAGAATTCTCATCTGCCATGCCAGAGCCCTGGGTTTGGTCCCCGGTGCCTGCCCATGCAAAAAGAAAAAAAGAGAGAGAAAGATTTTTTTTTTTTAGGTACACCATTTGAGAGTTTCAGAGATTGCTTACCTCAGCCTAGTTTTAGTCATAATATCTTTCCCCCTCCCTCTCAAGAGCTTTGCACCTAGGTGGCACAGTCTAATTGCTTGCATCTGAGAGCTCCATTTTGTTCTTAATCTATTCCATAGCTCCAAAGAGAGCCTTCAGCTCTCCTCAGAAGTTAGAATATACCACTAACGATTCTATTACTGTTGTTACTATTCACATGGAAAAAATAGAAGATCGTAGCCTTAGAACATGTCGATTCTAAAGTATATGGCCTGCTGCCCTATTCTGAGAATGAAGCCACAGGGTTGAGCCAGCAAAACAAGGTGCTTCCGTTGTGCTGGCAGCACCCTTTCTACAGTCATGCTCTTACCACACTCACGCACGTATTTTGTGATCTTACTGAATGCAGTGTGTTCTCTGCATGTTACATATGTTGTCTTGAAGCACATTAAAAGCAGCTGTGGCCCGGGTCCCTGTGTGTTTCCCAGCCCACAAGCCCAGTTCTCAGGCCTTTCTTCCAAGATTGTTCCACTTAAGAACACAATGAATGAGCTATTAGCAGGTGGGATTTTGCTACCCGATCCCAAGATGATCTTCATGAGAGCTCATTGATGCAGAAAGGCGTCTAACTTCCACATAGAAGAAGGAGAGCTAGCCACCTTTGCTTCTGTTCATCCCAAAGAGAAATCAACTCATGCCAAGTGCAGACGTTTTGCTGCTAAAAATAGAGACTCACTTGTATCTGATCTGGGGCCCACAGGAATCATACAGCCTTCGTCCCATGGCAGTGAATGTTCTAGAAGCCTCCTAGAAGTGTCTCTGGGAGGTGAGACAAGAATAGGAAGTTAGGAAGAAAAGATACTGAGTGGAACTTTAAAAGGAGGTCCTTCTGTACAACTCGTTCTGTTCTCTTGCCGTAGACTAGAATGGGCACTTCAGCTTTGACCACCCTGCTAGGATGAAGTTTTAAATCAGCCCCTCCATCGGGCCTGCTTCTGGCTTTCCATGTGGCCATGAAGGGAGTTCTGTTACTCTGTGTTCCAGTTTGGACTCTAGAGGCTGGGTGGTTCTGTATTTGGCCCATGCTCAACCTTGCCGTGGCCTCAGTCTCCCACGTCCCTGTGCTGCTGAAATGCCTAGCTTCTCCTTTGGATTATAAACCCCCATGTCTCACTCATTTGTGTGTCCCTTGCTGTGCCTACCATAGACAAATAACACGCACTCAGCAAATGTTGTGAACCTCGGTTTATGGCTCTTTAAGCGCTAAGTCTTCCTCTGGAGCTGGCTTGTGGCTGTGGTCAGCGTCCCTGTGGCCACACCAGCAGGGAGGTGGGGTGCTCCTGGCCACGTGGGAAGGGGATGGGTTGATTCGTTGTGTCCGAGGGAGTGCAGAAGCATCACAGAATCATACACCATGGACACAAATTCCCCTCATCTTTCATCCAGAAGGAAGCTGTGTTTGCAAATTTAGTCCATGGTGAAAAATTCATTACTCAAAAAGTAGTGGTACAAGTTTGGCCTGTAAGGAGACTGAAATACAAGGGCATGGCACTCAAGGCAAAGAAGAGACAGACTCCTTCAGCATAACAATATCTAGGCAACTTATAGTAAGAGGTAAGAGTGGCATGTCCATTGCCAAAGGGTCTTGCTAACAGTAAAGCACACACCAAAACCCGAAGGATGTTGAGCTGGAGTTCTACCTTCCATCCTGAGCCCACAAGAATGGAGATTACCCTATTCCTCCCATCCACAGCCCCTTCAACTAGCATAAAACTTTAGTTCTGTATTCTAGGGCGTTCTACAGAGCCACCCACCCATTGGTCCATACTTGCAAAGCCAGAAAATCCATCCTTTTCTCCTCTAATTCTTTTTGCTTTTCGAGTGTTTTCTTTCCTCCCACCAGGATTCCACCTTGCTCAGTATCCAGGTGGCTTATCCATCATCAGTGATATGTATTTCTACTGCTAAACTCTGGAGATGGAGAAGTAAAAAGAACCAGGGACTCTTAGTAATTAGGACATTTATGAGCTAATCAAACCCATCATGATCAACCTCTTGCTCCCTCATCTCCTTTACATCATTAAGCTAAAAGGATTCTGATTCCTTCTTTACCTTAAATCCTGCCACTTCCTTGTTTTCATGAACTGTCTTTCTTGTGTATTTGTTTACTTTCCCTATTAAACTGAATTTAAGATACTTTGAAGAATGACCATGTTCCTAATATTTACCCTAGACTTGGAGCATGCTGGGCAGTGTAGAGGGTGGGGAAGGGAAGGAAAATACCTGAGCCATTCTGTGCTTTTAGTGCAAGTCCTTAAGTTTACAGATTTCTTATAAGATCTGTATAAGATACCTACAAAATCAGCTTGATCATTTTGGCAGCCAAAACCCAGCACAGCCTCAGAGTCATTTTACTAAGTTAAAATTCTTGTCTGTAGACAAGTGCAGCCTTGCATGTACATTCTTCAGCCAAACTGGACAATTAACTTCTCTTCTAATTTGGCCTACCCTTTGGGGCCTTATATTACCCAGGTCTTTGCTACGATATGCTACACAGCAAAGAAACCTCAAAATTTCAGCATCATAACAACTGACATTTATCCCACATGCGCAGGTCCATAGATGGGCTGCAGTTTGGCTGACCTCAGTGGCACTCATCTGGACCAGGCAGTACTCAGGCCAGGCCTGGTTCACATCAGCAATCAGGTGGCCTCGTTCCTGGACCCAAGCTGAAGGGACAGCAGCTCCTCAGGGCTCTTCTCTTGCTGGAAGGGAGGTGCTCCCAGAGGGCGGCAAGAACTTATCATACTTCATAAGACACGGGTTTTACTCACATTCCATCAGCACCAGCAAATCACAAGACCAAGCTGAAAATCACCAGGGCTGGGGAACTGCACTCTACCCACGAGGGCAGAATGGAGTGAATATCTGCTATTTGATTCTCTTATCTACCACACGCCTCTACAGTTTTATTTTTACTGTTCCATTTGTCAAAAATGCCCCAACCATTCACAAACCTACCTATGAAAACCTAGCCCACCCTTCAAATCCCTGTTCAGATGTCACCTACCCCATCACACTCCCCCTGGTGTCACTGGGCAGTTACAATCTTTCTTTCTTCCAAACACCAGTATTTACAGAGCTCCAGTAACATTTATTACATATGGCGTTGCTTTGCAATCATTTGGATACATCGTATTATAGGATACCTCCTATAAAATACTGAGCACCTTTTGTTTTATATGTTCATACTCTAATATTTAGAGATAAGAATAAAGCTGAGCAGGTTGAGATTAAGGTAATTCAGAACACAGGGGTAAGGAAGACATTGTCTATATTTTAGAATCACACCTACTCTTTGAGACCAAAGGAAGAAAGGTTTATTATGTCCAGAACCTTTCTGTAGCATATAATCTAGCTTAACTTGTTTGGATAGCTCATTTAAATAATCTAAACACAGGGAGCCCAGAATAAGAATGAGGGCCTTTAATCCTGTATAACTTAATGTAATGCCTGGATACATCCTACAGTATATTAAGCAGATAATCAAAAAGTATTG
>PVIY010029148.1:0-32357 GCA_004026745.1 Myrmecophaga tridactyla
AAAAAAAAAAAAAGAAGGTTTTGAAAGAATTAAAAGAGATAATATCTGGGGGAAAAAAGAAAGGACCAGGTAACCAGAAATGGATCCAGAACAAGGAGAAGCATAGAAAAAGCAAGCAGGAAACAGGAATGGATGTCCAGGATTCTTCCAGTGGCCCTTTATGTGTCCTCTTAAGCAGTGTCTAGAACATTTATTTTCAAAATCTTAGCATATACTAATAACAACAACAGCTACTGTTTATTAAGCACATGCAGTTTACCAGGCACTATGCAAGGTGCTTTAAATATATTCTATGCTATTTTGAAATAATAGTTATATGAGGAAGGTGTTTCCTTCATTCCCATTTAACAGATGGTGAGGTGAGCTGTAGTTCCAATCCATTACTGGTGATAAAATATGCTAAGTGAAAACTCAGACTGTAAAATGCCAAGTTTAATATCCTAAAGATCATTTCTCATGTAATAGCTTTCTTTTTCCCAAGAGCTACCTCTACATTTTAATGTTTATCTGAGATAAATCAGAATATGTGGACAAGAAAAAGAAGGTAAAAATTGCCTATAATTCTATCTCCCAGAGATAATTTCTGTTAGTATTTTAATGGATGCCCTTTCATATGTTTTCCTTGCATAAATTTGAGTGCACTTTCAAATGCTTTGAAAAGAAACCGTGTCAAGAATTTCTCTATTAGTATTGCTTATGGCACATAGGATAGAATAAATTTAAAAATTGGCATTTATTCCAAATTTTTCTGTATTTTTTAATAGAATTTTTAACTAAAAAAATATTTGTTTCCCAAATATCTTTACTTACTTCAAGAAATGTGACGTACAGTTTATCATGACATCTTCCTGCTCTTCATTCCTGGCAAACCTCCCCAAGAGAAACTAAATATTCATTAACAAATCTTTAAGTACCCTCATGTAGAAAGTATTAATCCTTCATCAATTACAAAAACCCAAAGCAACAGTGCAATCTTAGTCCACCCTGATGCTATTTGTGCTATGTGTCATGTATAGGAAATGTTGATTTCTAGTTTTTAATTGCTTACTATTCTAAGCATCAAGGCTCCTATAGTTTATTGTTATATGTTTTCTCATTTTAATAAACATACATTTTATACCTGATTTCATCTTTGAAATTTTGCATTCTTGCTCTTAAAAGTGCCCCCAGCACCTTATAGATTTTTTTATTAATTAAAAAAATTAACAACAAACAAACAAAAAACATTAACATATCATTCCATTCTACATATATAATCAGTAATTCTTAATATTATCACATAGTTGCATATTCTTATAGATTTTTTGACTATCCAAAGCCTGAATCTATTCCAACTGTGAAATAGGACAACGTACATCAATTCAAAAATGATCCCAAAGGTGTGTGATCTTCAAGGGTAGCAGCTGTCTGACTTCCATTTTGCTTCTTGCATGTATTATCATCCTGCGCCTGCTCTCTGTCAATGGAAAAATGTTACAAGACATGGAAGTTGAGTTCATTGAAACATAAATCACTTTTTCTCTATTGATGATAGTGAATGTCTAGACATGCCAGATTTCTCATTTAAAAATACAGGATACCCAGTTAGTTTGTATTTCAGATGAATATTTCATGGGACATACTTATATTAAAAATCTTTTGTTACCCAGGAATTCAAAATTTTTTTTCAGAATCCTGGGAATTTCTCAAAAATAGTCCCATCGCATGAGGATTATGTTTCATTGATCTTTCTCTCTTTCAAACTAGAACAGTTCTCAGATCAATGACAGTAGTGATGCGTGCTAACATCAGTGGCTCTTCTTAACCTTTCTGGGAAATAAAAATCTAATGCCACTTATGGATCCTCTTCCCAGAAAAATGCAGAAAAACAAAACACACTTTGCACACAATTTCAAGGCCATAAAACTCAGTGGTGGAAAAGGTCCCTTCCTGCACTCCCACATGTAAAGCTCCTTGTTAATGTAATGCTCTATGATTTACAAAGTGCTTTTTATCTTCACAACAGCCCTATAGTAAAACTAGCTCATTTTATAGGTGAAGAAGCTGAGGCCTGGGTCTGGTAAGATTACATGCCTAGGAATTACGGCCAGGATCAAATCTGGTCAATCAAACCCATTTCAACTCCCGAGCTCTTTTGCCACCCCAACCTGCCTCATATATCTTCCTTCCTATAACGTTCTTTTTACTGCAAGCATTTTGGATGGAAATCAGAGTGATAGAGTGAAACGGGCATTTGGAGGGAAAGCTGGATGACACTGCCCTGAAGAGGAAGCACCAGGTGTAGGATGGACTCTCTGATGTCTCGTCTGGGAGACAGCAGCCATCCTCTAGCCATTTGCCAGCACAAATCAGATGCTGCTGGTCAGGCAGGATACGCTTCTTGTCTTCAGTTTTGGTGTTGGCATTCTCAGTGATGTAGCTCAGCTCTACCTTGAGGATGATGGTCTTGCCCATCAGAGTTTTCACAAATACCTGCATCTCTGCATCTGCCTCTTAGCTGCCTCATTGGAAAAAAAGAGCCTAGGCTTCACCTTTTTTTTTGTATTGTGAAATATAGCATATATATGAAAAAACAATAAATTTCCTAGTACATTTTAACAAGTATCTATAGAACCCATTTTGAAGTTTGGTATGGGTTATAGTTCCACGATTTTTCATTTTTTCTTCTAGCTACTCCAAGACACTGGAGACTAACAGAAATATCAATATAATGATTCAGCACTCACACTAGTTTGTTAAACCCTATCCTCTCTGTTATACTCCTCTCTCTCTTTAAATAACAGATATACATAAAAGTAATAAATTTCAAAGTACATCACAACAATTAGTTGTAGGACAGATTTCAGAGTTTGGTATGGGTTACAATTCCACAATTTTAGGTTTTCATTTAGCTGCTCTATGGTACTGGAGGCTGAAAGAAATATCAGTATAATGATTCAGCAGTCATACTGATTTGTTAAACCTAACCTTCTCTGTATAACTCCACCATCACCTTTGATCTTTCTCCCACTCTTTAGGGGTATTTGGGCTATGCCCATTTTAAATTTTTCATGTTGCAAGTGGCTATTGATAATATGGGATGGGGGATCGAAATAGCTGATGTTCTGGAGAGGCTGGCCCCTCTGCATTTCAGGACTTACCTGGTCCAGGGACCCATCTGGAGGTTGTAGGTTTTGGAAAGTTACCCTAGTGCGTTGAAACTTTGTAGAATCTTATTTAATGCCCTAGGTATTCTTTAAGATTGACAGGAATGATTTTGGTTGGGGTTTGGAAAGTTATGATAGGTAGCAATGTCTAACTGAAGTATTCGTAAGAGTGGATCTCCAGAGTAGCCTCTCAACTCTATTTGAATTCTCTCAGCCATTGATACCTTATTTGTTGCACTTCTTTACCCCCTTTTGAGCAGGATGGAATTGTTGACCCCATGGTGACAGGGCCAGCCTCATCCCTGGGAGTCGTCTCCCATGCCGCCAGGGAGACTTTCATCCCTGGATGTCATGTCCATGTAGAGGGGAGGACAATGGTTTCACTTGCAGAGTTGGGCTTAGAGAGAGTGAGGTTACATCTGAGCAACAAAAGAGGTCCTCTGGAGGTGCCTCTTAGGCATACAGGCTTCACTTTTACCACTGCCCTCTGGCTGAGCTTAGAGGAGGCAGAACCAGTTGTGCGGCATCCCACTCAGAGACTATGAATCCTGCTCAGATCTCCTCAGAAGCTCTCTATAGGAGCAAAGGGCTTAGAGCTAATAGCTGGAAGCTCTTTTTCCCCAGGACCTGGACTTAGAGAGAAGCTCTTTCTCTGAAGTTCAAGAGAGGAAGATCCTGGGTTCCACATCCAGGTGCTTAAAAGAGAAATTAACTAATTTCCTATGCCAATAGCTATATTCTCTTTTATCCTTACTTAGAACCACTAGATACAGACTGAGACCTAATTAATAACCTTAAGTCAAAATAATGTGTCATCTCTGTGTTTTCCCAACTGGGGAAAATTTCTAAAATAATGCCAGCAAACCAAATGGTAATGTCCCACCAGCACAGTGCAGGTTCCAAAAGAAGTCAAAAAGAAAGAAACTGTTTTACCTTAATCCAATGTTTTCTGAAAACAAAGCTTCTTTACAATAAAATCAGCTCTGTTTTAAAAAAAAACATATACATATGTGAACTATTCTGAAAGCATGCAAAGATACCTATGGCTACATCTGTGAAATTTTTCTCCATCCTCTCCTTATTACATACTGCCCCCGCTTCTAAAGCCTAATGCTTTCTTTCCTAGTCTCAAAGCAGGGAAGCATATGAAAGTTGCCCTTTATACCTATTGATTGTCAGGTTATATTCCAGTTTGCTTATTAGCTCACAAATGATTAATTATCAAGATACTTCTAAGTGTTCAGCACCAGTTAGCCATTGGGAATACAATTGACAAGACATAAACCTTGCCCCCAAGGAACTTAGAACCTCCTGAACTAGACAGATAAGCAAAGAGGCAATTACAATTCATTCGTATTATTTATTCATTAAGTTGCTGTAGGTTCTGGGAATATAGCAATGAACAAAACAGATGGAAATCCTTGTTTTTATGGGACTTACATTCTAGTGGGGAGAAACAGACCAAAACACATCAATAAGTAATATTGATAGTGATAGGCGGTAGATGCTATGGAGGGAAAAAGACGTAGGAAAGACGGACAGAAAGTGTAGGGGCAGAGATGAAATTCACTTTTAAATTGGGTGAGTAGGGAAGGCCTCCTTAAGGAGATGACATTTGAGCAATACCCTGATGGGGGTGAAGGAGGGAGCCATGTAGCATCTGGAAGAAAAGCACTTCAGGAAGATGCCCCAAGTGAAGGCTTGTGAGGTTGGAGCAGCGTGAGCAGTAGTAGAGATGAGGTTAGAGAAGTGAGAGCTGTGATGGGTGGGCAGAGAGCAAAGTGCTCTGTACTTACCTAAGGACGCTGGCTTTAAAATTCTTTTTTATTGTGAAAAATAACATATATACAAAAAGGCAATAAATTTCAAAGCACACCACAACAATTAGTTATAGAACAGATTTCAAAGTGTTTAATTCTAGCTCCTCCAAGATACTGGAAACTAAAAGAAATACCAATATAATGATTCAGCAGTCATACTCATCTGTTAAATCCTATCTTCTCTGTTATAACTCCTCCTTCTCCTTTGATCTTTCTCCCAGTCTTTAGGAGTATTTAGGCTATGCCCATTCTAACTTTTTCATGTTTAAAAGGGCTGTCAATAATATGGGTCAGGGAGGTGTAACGAGTTGATGTTTTGGAGAGGCTGGCCCCTCTGGGTTTCAGGACTTATCTGGCCTAGGAGCTCTGAGGTTGTAGGTTTCTGGAAAGTAATCATAGTGCACGGAACCTTTGTAGAATCTCACATAGAGCCCTTGGTGTTCTTTAGGGTTAACAAGAATGGTTTTGGTTGGGGTTTGGCAATATCTAGCTGAAGGTTGCCTAAGAGTACCCTCCAGAGGAGCCTCTCAACTTTATTTGAACTTTCTCAATCACTGATACCTTATTTGTTACCATTCTTTTCCCCCTTTTGGTCCGGATGGCATTGTCACTCCCATAGTGCCAAGGCCAGGCTCATCCCTGGGAATCATATCCCACGTTGCCAGGGAGACTTTCACTCCTGGATGTTTATGTCTTGTGTAGGGGGGAGGGTAATCATTTTACTTGCTGAGTTGGGCTTAAAGAGAGAGAGAGAGAGGCCACATTTGAGCAACAAAAGAGGTTCTCTAAAAGTAATTCTTAGGTACAACTTTAGGTAGACTTAGTTTCTCCTCTACATAAATAAGTTTCACCAGAGCCAGCCTCAAGATCAAGGGCTTGGCCTATTGACTTGGGAGTCCATAATATTTGAGACAGTATCAGGGTTTCCCCGGTGGTAAAATCTAATAGCTCCATATTTTTTCTTCCATCCCTCAAGGGACTTTAGGGTGCTAGCTTTTACTTTGCTAAAGATGGGAAGCTATTGGAGGATCCTGAGTAGAAAAGGATCATAATCTGAATTTGATCTTTAACGAGATCACTCTGGCTGCTGTCTGTGAAGAATGGACCATAGGGGAAGAAGAAACAAGGGCAAGAGCAGAGTGACAAATTAGGAGGCCATTACAAAATACAACGTGATAGGTGCTAACATGTTATGTATGGGGGCATGAATATGCCTAGCGGAGCACTGAACCCCGACTGTGGGAGGATGCTCTGGTGGTCAGGGATGGCTTCCTAGAGGCAGTACTATTTAAATTGAATCCTGAAGGTGGTGTGAAGTTACTTTTCCCCAAGATTCATCATGCCAAGTTCTCTGAGCTCTTATACATGCTGTTTTCTCTCTTTGGAATGACATCTCCTGCACCTATCTATTTCACCACCCAGTAAACTCAGACTCATCCCCCGAGGTAGCCACAAGTTAAGTCCTCTGTGAAGTTTTCCCTGTTCCTTTTCCAAGGAAAGAGTGAGATGTGAAAATATCCCAGTCAACCTAATAATTTGGTGCCTCTCTGAAACAATACATTTAAAATATTTGTTCAACATTTATTAGGTGAGATTAGGAGAGACCGATTTCTTTATCATATTGTAAGAAATGTTCAACCACTTTCACTGGCTGATGAAGAGTAAAAGTTCTGGAAAAAATAAATCTCAATGTAATTCTTGTTCTCATTTGTATTCTGTTTAGCTATTTACTAAATCAGACTACTAGGGAGACATACCAAAGGATTTAAAATTTAGACTTTGTTCAACAGTTTAAAATTCATTCCAGAAAAAACAGCTTGGTGCTATGCATGATTTGATTTCAGAATTTCAGTTGACTTCATCTGCAGCTGCTCATGGCAAAACTAATCAAAAGATATAGGTCAGCTCTAGAAAGGAGTTTTTGTTTTGTTTTTCAAATGTCCACCTGAATGCATTTTCTTCTTTGGTGGAAGGAGAACTAAATTAAATTATCTTTTACCAGGAAGGTAAGGAGTCTTGGACCCAAGTTAACAGCACATCTCTGTTTTTTTTGACACCCTGTATGTATTGTTGCCAGAAATGGGTACCTGACTTTCTCACTCCTTAATACACATTGCCTACAGAACTATACATTCCTTTTAGCCTTCTACAGCCCTCCACCTTGTCTTAATTAGAGGTAGGATTTATCATGTTATAATTGTTTTTGCATCTATGTCCTCTACCAGACTATGACCTTGTTGAGCTCAGAGACCTTACTGTCTTCATGGTGCCTAGTAGGTCCTCAATAAATAAATGAACAAAATGCCATGAGTAGCTAGGAAAGATCAACAGGCACTAGGTTGGCATAGGGGATTCCTGTGAAGATCCTGAAGTCTCACTGGGTACAGTCTTCTAGGTGATGGTCAGGAACACTGAGCAAACTTAACTTACTGTTTTAGTTTGCTAGCTGCTGGAGTGCAATATACCAGAAATGGAATGGCTTTTAAAGAGAGGAATTTAATAAGTTGTAAGTGTACAGTTCTAAGGCTGAAAAAATGTCCCAATTAAAACAAGTCTATAGAAATGTCCAATCTAAGGCATCCAGGGAAAGATACCTTGGTTCAAGAAGGCCGATGAAGTTCAGGGTTTCTCTCTTAAGTGAGAAGGCACATAGCTAATACAGTCAGGGTTTCTCTCTCATCTGGAAAGGCACATGGCAAACATGGCATCATCTGCTAGCTTTCTCTCCTGGCTTCCTGCTTTGTGAAGCTCCCCGGAAGGCATTTTCCTTCTTCATCTCCAAGGTTCGCTGGCTGGTAGACTCTCTGCTTCTTGTGGCTATGTCATTCTCTGCTCTCTCAGAATTTCTCACATTCTCCAAAATGTTTCCTCTTTTATAGAAATTCCAGTAAACTAATCAAGACCCACCTGAATGGGTGGAGACACATCTCCACCTAATCCAGTTTAACAACCAATCTTGATTGAGTCATATCTCCAGGGAGATGATCTAATTACAGTTTCAAACATACTGAATAGGGATTAGGAGAAATGGATGCCTTTACAAAATGGGATTAGGATTAAAACATGGCTTTTCTAGGGTACATATATCCTTTCAAACTGGGACACTTGCCAAAAATTGAAAGGATTTAGTCACACATTGGCTATTTTATTGGCATATATACACCAAATACTCATCATCTCTAATTTGATAGAAAGCGTAATTAACTGCAATCCAGGCACTGACCTAGAATCTTTAAACACTTTAAAAATTAATCATCTTTAACAACCCAATGAGGCAGGTGTTATTAGCCTCCATTTTTATGTTAAATAGCTAAAGTCAGAAAGGCTAAATAAATAGTCTATGATCCCTGAGCCAAGTAAGTTGGAACTGACCTTTGAATTTGCTTCTGCCTTCTTCCACAACTCCTATCATAGGTACACATTACATATTGCAAAATAGAGGTACAAGGAACAAGGAACACTCAAGCATTACGTTAATTAGAACTTTCATGTCATTTTCCAGAAATTCAAGATTAATTCTCTCTAGCCTCAACCTTGAAATTGAAATACAGTAATGTTAAACACAAAGATATTATCTTGATTTCCCCCCAAGGAATCCCCCTCTCTTTTCCACACAGTGAGCATTAACAATTAATGGGAAATGCTTTCCAAACCATATAGCTTCACTCTTAATATTAATGATGCCCATGAAACATAGAAACATCTGTTCTGTAAAGTGATAGCTATTAAGGCATACTTAAGTGCCAAGCTTTCTCTCTCACTTAGACAAGTCAAAGCTTTAAGCAGTTGTCCTCTGGAGTTATCTAAAGAGCAAGGATTTCAAGAAAATATGAGAAAGACAGTTTTAGACTGAACTGATTTCAAGGAATATTAGTTCATTTTATCATGGTTGAAACACATAGTAATTTTCAGTGAAATAAAGTCAATTTTAAATGGTTGACATGATCTTTGTGGGAAGATGACTGCAAGGCAGCCTTAAAGCTGAATAAGATTAGAAAAAGCTCAAAAGGTGACGGATGGCAACCTAAGAAATTTGACTGAAGAGTTGGGCACAATTAAGGTGGCCTGTGAGTACCGCTATCAGGGATCAGGTCTGGGATGAAGTTCATCCTTAGGGAAGAATACTTTTACTCTGCTTGTAAAGAGAATATGTTAATAAAAAAGAGTGTGGTCTGCTTGGGTCTCTGATAGCAGAATTGATTTAGTGGAGACAGTACCTCCACCAGTATTTCCCAATAGTCGGCAATAAAATGTATTGTGTTAAATTAGCTGTTATGTTGGTTTATATTCATACCAGTATGGCTAACGTGCTAGTCTCTGTGTATACCAACAAAATTTAGTTTCTGGACCAACAAAGCTGAGGACCAGACCTTAAAAATGGTAATTACATACGAGTACCACCACCCAGACTTCCCCAACTGACACTACTTCAGACTGAAACAAACACAAGATTAACATAACAGCCACGACAACTACAATAATGGCAACTAAAAATTGTCAAGCACTTATCAAATGTCAGGCAGTCTTCTAAAGCTCTACATGTGGATTATTCCATTGAGTTCTCACAGCAACCACATGAAGTAAAGGGAAAAGAAAACCTGATGTACAAGAGATGGTGTCACATGTGCTAGATCAGATGAGTAGTGGAGCCTGGATTCTAGCCTTGGTAGGCTTACTACATTCATAATCACTCCTGGATTGGGGGAATGGGAGGGGAAGAAATGTATATATTTAAATAAGTTCTTCAAGCTGGGGTTCTTTTGTTCTTTTGGTTGCAAGATATACTTCACTCAAGCTAGTTCAAATGAAATGGTGGGGAGGACTCACCCTAAGCCAAAGAAGTTTCCCTCCTCTCATAATACCTTGAATTTATCCCTATCATTGCATTCACTACACTGCATTATAATTATCTTCTTAAATGTTTACTATAATTACCCCACTTGAAAGGGTAACTTTGTGATTTCTGTTTCTTTCATTTGCTACTATATCTTTGGTGCAAATAGTAGAGTCTGACAAATGGTAGGTGCTTAAGAAATATTTAAGTGAATAAAAAAGTTATTTACAGAATCTTCTTGGGGGAATGATGAGAGGAGGGGAGGGTTCGGCTTCCCCATTTGGAGAATTCCTGATGTTCTCGCAAGTAGTGGGGGTGGCTGGATCGGTGGGCTGAGCCCTCAATCTTGGGGTTTGTTCATATGAAACTTACACCCGCGAGAGATAGAGTAAACCTATTTAAAATTAGGCCCAAGGATTACCCCCAGAGAACCTCTTTTGTTGCTCACTTGTGACCTATCTCTCTCTCAACCAACATGGCAAACAAACTCACCGCCCTCCCCCTCTCTAACTGGGACATGACCCTGGCGGCATGCGACAGAGATCTAGAATGAGCTGGGACTCAGCATCAAGGGGTTGAGAAAAACTTCCCAACTGAAAGGGGGGAAAAAGAAATGAGACAAAATAAAGTGTCAGAGAGATTTCAAACAGAAAAAAAAAAACAAAAAAAGGATTATTGTTCAATAAAAATTGTTGAAGAACAGGAATGTTAGTTGATTATCTTAATGATTAAAAAAAAGTAAGAAACAAAGTCAGTCAGACTGTTTGGGAACTGAAATGCACATTTTACCCTGAGCTTTACCCACACTTACCTCACTCCAGTCCCCTGTGGTCTCTTGTTTCTGCCCTTTTTTGCATATTTATTCAATTTTCCTTTACTTTCCAATACATATATTCTTTATTAGAGAAGTTGTGGATTTTCAGAACAATCATGCATAAAATACAGGATTCCTATACACCACCCACCAACGACTTGTGTTGGTGTGGAACATTTCTTACACACAAGATCCTGAAGATGCTTCCCTACATTTTCTTCTAGGAGTTTAATAGTTCTAGTTCTTCTATTAAGATTTTGGATCTATTTTAAGTTGATTTTTGTATATGGTATGAGGTAGGGGGTCCACCTTATTTTTTTTGCAAATGGAGATCCAGATTCCCAACACCATTTGTTGAGGAGACTATTGTTTCCCAATTGAGTGGTCTTGCCACCTTGTCAAAAATCAGTTGGCCATAAATATGAGGATTGATTTCTGAACTCTAACTTCTATTCCATTGGTCCATATGTCTGTCTTTGTCCTAGTAACATGCTGTTTTTATTACTGTGGCTTTGTAATAAATTTTAAGATTAGGAGGTGTGAGTCCTCCAACTTCATTTTTCTTTTTCAAGAGGGTTTTAGCTATTTATATACCCTTCCATATAAATTTTATGATCGGCTTCTCCCTTTCTGCAAAAAAAGTTGTGGAATTTCGATTGGGATTGCATTGAATCTACAAATTGCTTTAGGTAGTGTTCTAGTTTGCTAGCTGCTGGAATGCAATATACCAGAAATGGAATGGCTTTTAACCAGGGGAATTTAATAAATTGCTAGTTTACAGTTCTAAGGCTGAGAAAATGTCCCAATTAAAACAAGTCTATAGAAATGTCCAATCAAAGACATCCAGGGAAAGATACCTTGGTTCAAGAAGGCCGATGAAGTTCAGGGTTTCTCTCTCAAATGAGAAGGCACATGGCGAACACAGTCAGGGCTTCTCTCTCGGCTGGAAGGGCACATGGCGAATACGGCATCATCTGCTAGCTTACTCTCCTGGCTTCTGGTTTCACGAAGCTCCACGGGAGGCATTTTCCTTTTTCATCTCCAAAGGTTGCTGGCTTGTGGACCCTCTGCATCTCAGGGCTACATCGTTCTGCTCTCTTCGAATCTCTCATTCTCCAAAATGTTTCCTCTTATATAGGACTTCAGAAACTAATCAAGACCCACTCAAATGGGTGGAGACATGTCATCCCCTAATCCAGTTTAACAACCCTTCTTAACTAAATCACATCATCCAGGGAGATGATCTCGTTACAGTTTCAAACACACAGCATTGAATAGAGATTATTCTACCTTTATGAAATGGGATTTATATTAAAGCATGGCTTTTCTTAGAGGGCATACTTCCTTTCAAACCAGCACAGGTAGTATCAACATCTTAACAATATTTAGTTTTCCAATCCATGAACATGGAATATCCTTCCATTTATTTAGGTCTTTGATTACTTTTAGCAATCTTTTTAGTTTTCTGCGTGAAATTCTTTTACATCCTTGGTTAGATTTATTCCTAGATTTGATTCTTTCTTTTTTTTTTGAAGTTTTTGAACATTTTTTAAATTGTGAACTATAACATATACACAAAATAGGAACAAATTTCAAAGTGCATTGTAAAAAGGAATGATAGAAAAGATTTCAGAGTTTGGTATGGGTTACAGCTCCATAATACTAGGTTTTTCCTTCTAGCTGCATCAAGACATGCAGACTGAAAGCATATCAATATCGTGAGTCAGCAGTCATATTCATTTGTTAAATCCTGTCTTCTCTGCTATAACTACTCCTTCTCCTTTAATCCTTCTCCCTATCTTTAGGGCTATTTGGGCTATGCCCATTCTAACTTTTTCAAATACATCTACTCTTAAATAGTATATTTAAAACACATGTGATTCCCATACATCTCTCTCTCTCTTTTTTTATTGTATAGTATAACATATATACAAAGCAAAGAAATAAAAAGGCAATAGTTTTCAAAGCACTCTTCAACAAGTAGTTACAGGACAGATCCCAGAGTTGGTCATGGTAAACATACGATCCTCTCATATTTTTTCCTTCCAGCTGCTCCAGAATATAGGAGGCTAAAGAGCTTAAATATTTTTTTATCATCACAATCAACTCTTTTCCTACTTTTTTTTGTGAAAAATAACATATACACAAAAAAGCAATAAACTTCAAAGCAAGCACCACAATTAATTGTGAATATATTTCAGAGTTTAACATGGGTTACAATTTCACAATTTTAGGTTTTTACTTGTAGCTGCTCTAAAATACTGGAAACTAAAAGAGATATCAATTTAATCATTCAGCATTCATGTTCATTTGTTAAATCCTATCTTCTCTGTATAACTCCACCATCACGTTTGATCTTTCCATTCCTCTCTTTAGGGGTATTTAGACTATGGTGATTCTAAATTTTTCATATTGGAAGGGTCTGTCACTAATATGGGTTAGGGGGATGTAACTATCAGATGTTCTGGAGAGGCTGGGCTAGGTTTCAAGACTTATCTGGACCAGGGACCCATCTGGAGGTTGTAGGTTTCTGGAAAGTTACTCTAGTGCATAGAACCCTTGTGGAATCTTAAATATTGCCCTAGGTGTTCTTTAGGATTGGCCGGAATGGTCCTGGTTGGGGGTTGGCAGGTTATGATAGGTAGAAATGTCTACTTGAAGAGCAACCTACAGAGTAACCCCTCAACTCTATTTGCGTTCTCTCAGCCATTCATACCTTACTTGTTACACTTCTTTTTTTTAAATTTGCATATGGGCAGGAGGCACCAGGGATCGAACTCCAGACCTCCAGCACGGGAGGTCGGAGCTCTGCCTGCTGAGCCACGGCAGCCGCACTGTTACACTTCTTTTCCCCCTTTTGGGCAGGATGGAATTGTTAATCCCACGGTGCCAGCTGGATTCATCCCTGGGAGTCTTCTCCCACGTTGCCAGGGAGACTTTCATCCCTGGGTGTCATGTCCCACGTGGGGGGGGGCGGGCAATGATTTCACTTGCAGAATTGGACTTAGAGAGAGTGAGTACACATCTGAACAACAAAAGAGGTCCTCCAGAAGTAACTCTTAGGTGTGCCTATAGGTAGTCTAAGCTTCTCTGCTACCTACATAAGCTTTACAAGAGTAAGCCTCATGATCGAGGGCCTGGACTATCAATTTGGGTGTCCCTAAAGTTTGACACAGTATCAGGAGATTCCCTGATGGTAAGATTTAATAGTTCCATATTTTTTTTCCATCCCTCAGGGGACTAGATTTGATTCTTTTAGTTGCTATAGTGAATGATATTCTTTCCTTGGTTTCTTCTTCTGATTGTTGCTTACGTATAGAAATGTTACTGATTTCAGGATATTGATTTTATGCCCTGCCACTTTGCTGAATTTATTTATTAGCTCTAGGACTTATGTTGTAGATTTTTCAGGATTTTCTGTACACAGGATTATGCCATCTGCAAAAAAGGAAAGTTTTACTTCTTCCTTTCCAATTTGGGTGCCTTTTATTTCTTTTTCTTGCCTCTTGAACTTCCAGCACAGTGGTGACAGTGGGCATCCTTGTCCTCTTTCTGATCTTAGAGGGGAAACTTTCTGCCTTTCATCATTAAGTAGGATGCTCCTGTGGGCTTTTCATATATGCCCTTTATCATGTTGAGGAAGTTTCTTTCTATTTCTAGTGTTCTAAGAGTTTTTATCAAGGAAGGATGCGGAATTTTGTCAAATTCCTTTTCTGCATCAATTGAGATGATCACGTGATTTTTTTCCTTCAGTTTGTTAGTATGGTGTATTACATTACTTGATTTTCTTATGTTGAAACATCTTGCATACCAGAGATAAATCCTACTTGATCATTCTGTATAATTCTTTTAAAATGCTGTTGGATTTGGCTTGTTAGTATTTTGTTGAGGATTTTTACATTTATATTCATAAGAGGTGTTTCAGTTTTCTAAAGCTGCAGGAATGTAATATACCAGAAATGGATTGGCTTTTACAATGGGAATTTATTACCTTATGATTTACAGTTCTTAGGCCCTGAAAATGTTCCATTTAAGGCATCTACAGGATAAAACCTGAACTCTGAAGACAGGCTGCTAGCATCTGGGATACCTCTGTCACATGGCCAGCATCTGCTGGTCCTTTGCTCTCAGGTTTCATTGCTTTCAACTTCTGTTTCCAGTGGTTTATTCTGTGGTTCCTCTCTAAGGGTTTTTCTCTAAACTTCTCTGGGGCTTTTTCTGTGCGCTTCTATTAACTTCATCTCTCAGTTCTTTGGGACTTCTCAGAGCTCTCTTGGCTTTTTCTGTCCTTTATCGTCTCATAAAGGACTCCAGTAAAAGGAGTAAGACCCAACTTAAATGGGTCACATCTCAAATTGAAATATCTAACCAAAAGGTCCTATCCACAACAGAGATACTGGTCTGCAGTTTTCTTTTCTTGCGGTATCTCTATCTGGCTTTGGTATGGGGGTAATGCTGACCTCATAGATTTAATTAATGAATTTTCCCTACTCTTCAATTTTTTGGAAGAGTTTGAGCAGAATTGGAGTTAAGTCTTTTTGGAATGTTTTGGAGAATTCCCCTGTGATGCCATCTAGTCCTAGGCTTTTCATTGTTGAAGACTTCATAATGAGTGATTCAATTTCTTTACTAGTAATTGGTACTAGTAATTGACACTTCTTATTCCTTCTTGATTCAGTGTAGGTAGTTTATGTGTTTCTAAGAATTTGTCCATTTTACCTAGGTTATCTAATTTAATGACATACTGTTGTCCATAGTATCCTCTTAGAGTTCTTTCTATTTCAGCAGGGTCAGTAGTAATGTTCCCTTTTCATTTCTGATTTTTGTTATTAGTACCCTCTCTCTTTTTTTCTTTATCAGTCTAGGTAAAGTTTTGTCAATTTTATTGATCTTTTCAAAGAAACAACTTTTGGTTTTGTTGATGCTCTCTATTGTTTTATTTTGTTTCTATTTCATTTATCTCCACCCTATCTTTGTTATTTCCTTCCTTCTGCTTGCTTTGAGTTTAGTTTTGTTATTCTTTTTATAGTTCTTCCAGTTTTGAGGTTAGGGCTCTGATTTGACATCTTTCTTCTTTTTAAATGTGAGCATTTAGAGCTATAAACTTCACTCTCAATACTGCCTTTGCTGCATCCCATAAGTTATGATATGTTGTATTTTCACTTTCATTAGCCTCAAGATATTTCCTAAGTTTACTTCTGATGCCCCCTTTAGCCCATTTGTTGTTTAAGAGTATGTTGTTTAATTTCCACGTATTGTGAATTTTCCATTTCTCCCTCTCTTATTGATTCCTAGCTTCATTCCATTGTGGCCAGAGAATATACATTGCATGATTTCAATATTTTTTAATTTATTGAGGCTTTTTTTTTTGACCCACATATGATCTATCCTAGAGAATTATCCATGTGCATTTGAGAAGAATGTCTATTCTGTTTTTGTTGGGTGCAGTGTTCTATATATGTCTGTCAGGTCTTGTTGGTTGAGTGTATCATTCAAGTCCTGCACTTCCCTATTGATCTCTAGATAGACCGTCTGTCCATTATTGAGGGTAGTGTTTTAAAATCTCCTACTATTAATGTAGAACCATCAATTTCTCCCTTCAAACCTGTCAGTTCTTGTTTCATGTATTTTGGGGCTTTGCTGTCAGATGCATGTATATTTATAATTGTTGCATCTTCCTAGTGAATTTTCCCTCTTTATCAGCATATAATGACCATCTTTGTCCCACATAACTGTTTTTTACTTAAAGACTATTTTATCCAGTAATGGTATAGCCACCCCAGCACTCTTTTGGTTACTATTTGCTTGGTTTCTTTCTTCCATCCTTTCACCCTCAACCTGTTTGTTTCTTTGAACTTAAGGTGAGTCTCAGCTTGACTTAATTCAAGTGTTTTGTTTTCAAATTCACTGATTCGTTCTTCCACTAGTTCCATTCTGCTCTTGAAACCCTCCTGGATGTTTTTCATTTCAGTTATTGTGGTCTTCAGCTCCAGGAGTTCTGTTTGGTTCCTTTTTAAAAATTTTCTCTCTTTACTTAAAGATATTGATCATTCATTGTTTTCCTGTTATCTTTTAGTTCTTTCTCTGTACTTTCCTTCACCTCCTTGAGCATTTTTAAGATAATTTATTTAAAGGCTTTGTTTGGTATGTCCACATTTTCATCTTCTTTGTAGACGTTTTCTGTATTTTTATCCTCTTATTTTGAATGGGCCATAATTTTCCTGTTTATTTGTTTGTCTTGTACTGTTTTGGACACTGTGCATTTTAATATTTTAAAATATTAACTCTGGTATTTATTCCCTGAGATGTCTGTTTTTTTGGTTTTGTAACCAGCTTGTAGTAAGACAGATTTTCTTGAGTTTCAGCCCCCTTCTTAGAAAGGTCTGCCCAAGGTGAATACACTGTGCAGGGTTTTCCCTGTCTTTCTGGGCTTTATCTTGTCCTGGGATTTTGCTTGCTAGTTGTTTTGGAGTTCCCCCATTTACAGGTGTTTGGTTGTCCCCTCTGTTTCCCAAGAGACAGATCTCCCTCTCACGGGTATTTGAAGTTGGCAGACTTTTGTTCCAGACTATCTATCTGCCTCTATAGTTTTTTTATGTTTCTTTCATTGTGTCTAGCTGCTTTTACCTGGAGGGCAAATTCTGGTAGGAGGTTCACCCTGAAGAGGACTTTCCCAGCCAAAACAGGGCCAGGGATCCACAAAGGGGGTACAAACTGGAACCAAAGTGCCCTGGCGGGGGGGTGGTCAAGAAGGATGCCAAAAACTTCTCTATTGGCTCCACAAAACTGGGCTTTTCTGGTCTGCCCAGTAAGTGCAGTCCTTCAGCTAACTTTCCCTCCAAAACCCTGAGGAAGTGTTGTATTTTTAAATCTCCACTTCCTCTCCCTTCTCCAGGGAGGGTTAAAACAATTGCTACTGCTGCCTCTGTTCAGAATGGGGTTAAAACAATGGCTGTCCTCAGAGCCAGGCCCCCAGTAATGCAAATTTACTAATCAAAAGCCATGGTCAGTGAACCCCTGTTCTTGGGGGAAAAGGTTTTTATATCTTTATCACCAGCAAGCTAGCCAGGGAATGGACCTCAAGGCAGCCCGCCGCGAGAGGGATGGTTGCTGGGTAGCCACTTGCAGAGAGAACAATTGTCTATTCTTTACAATAGTTTATCAGCTTCTTCTTCCAGCTCTTCTGTGATTGCTGTACAGTGTTCTTCTGATCTTTGGAGTTTCAAAATAGTTGTTTCAAACAGTTCCTACCTGTTTAATGGTTGTTTTGATGGAAGGACTGAGTCCTGAGCTCCCCACTCTGCCATCTTCCCTAGAAATCTCTCCAATCTCTAGCTTCCTTTTCTTATTTATAGTTTCTGCTCTTGGATACTTTCAGCTCTTGTGAAACTTTGGCTAGTCATGATGTCAACCTCAGCCCCAACTGTAGCTGACATTCCAATTCTAAAGCCCACCACTTCCTCCAGATTTAGTACCTACTGTTAGGTTCAGTTAGGCTTGGAAGCAACCTGACCACAGGCAAAGGAATTTATTCAGCCACCCCCAGCATGCTGGGGGCCTGAAGTCAGACTTCAGCCACTGGGGAGCAATTAGAGGATCTTTTATATCTGAGGGATTGGGTGGGGGGGCGGGGGGATAAGTGATGTGGGTGCAGGAAGTTGGGAAGTTAGCAATTCTTCATTGGTGGGGTTTAAAATTGAAATGCTGCAAAAGTTTGGCGGGGTTGTAACTGCCAGAGTTTTGGTGGGCACTGAGTGAGGGAATTTATTACAGGGATGCAGTTGCCTGAGGGCAGATGCTGGGTCAAAGGGTTATCGCAGAAATGTGGTCTGCAATTGCAGTGTGGACCCTTATGTAAAGGGCTAGCTACACCATGGGAGTGGGAGAGGTGGGGTTTGAGGGTCCTGGGGAATTCTAACAGGAAAGTTATCAGGAGAAAGATTCTAAATGGTTCAGCTTCATTGGGTCAGGAGTTCTCCACTTGTCCAATAAGCTATAGCTGGAGTGTTATGTGATTAAAAATGGCTGTCTAGATTTGCCCTCTTGTCATGAGGTAGTTTTCACTGAAATGACTGTGGCCTGAATTTGCACCCCAAAATAAGTCTGCTACAGATGTCACCAGAGATGTCTCTCATGTTGAAATGCAGACGATATTTTTTAAAACACCAAGGAATATATTTAAAATTACATAGAAAATTTATAGTCATACATCAACTGTATTTTAACAAGGAATTACTACGGACTGCCATTTTCCAGTTGCTTGCATTTTCAATTTTGTTCTTTGATTGCTTAAAACATAGGCATCTTTTCTTTCTTGCCATGCAGCGAAATGTTCTATTTTGATATGGTATGTGTTAGTCATAATGTTTGCATTTTCATTATGATAGCAAGAAGTTAATCTGTTCCACTCTTTTTAACTAGTGTAGTTAAGGGCTTTTGATGGTTTCTTGTGATAATTGCATTGTGATTTTCACCCTCTTATGTTTTGGACTACATCATTTCTGAAGCTTTAAGAGAATTGCCTTAAATTTTACTAGTGGTTAATGATATAATACAGATGCTGAAGAGCCCTAGATTGCCCCTAATTTACAAATGAATTCCAAAATATCATTTGTAAGTCAGTTATCTGGAACTTGAAATGCACTTTCTAGTGGTCCACAAGAGGTTATTTAACCTATAATATATTCACTCAGTCATTCATTCTATTAGTACTTATTGAGTCATTTGTTGCCAGGAATTGTGTTAAAAAAGTTGTGTGTACAACATGAACAAGGCAGATACATTTCTTGTTCCTATAAAGCTTCTAGTCAAGTGGAAGGAATACAGACCACTAGGCAAAAACAATTATATTAACATAATAGTTACAGCTGACCCTGGATGCCTGGTACATGGTAAGCTCTCCAAAAGTATCAGAGAGATGAATGACTAAATAGATTAAATCCAAATAATTTACATTTATTATTTCACTTAATCTTCACAATGCTCTGAGCATTTAACCTTTTTGAAATTTGTAATCTTAACTAAACTGGTTAATAATTCCACTCAAGTCAAATTTTCAATGGATATATTTTCTAACTTTTTATTGACATATAAATTATATGCAGAAAAGGGTGCATATCTCGAGTAGAACTGGATGCTTTTTCACAAACTGAGCACATCCGATGAAGAAACAAACTTTATCAGCATTCCAGAACCTTCCTGTACCCCTCTACAATCAAAGGTAAAAGGAATTATTTAAAAATTAAATAAGTAAATCCTAATATGTTCACTTGAAAATCAATAACATGCATTATTAGACTTTGCTTTGTCAGTTATGATTAGATTCATCTGCACACAATTGAAAAATTCAAAAGAGCAAAGGGTTAAATAAAGTAAAAGTTTATTTCCATTTTACATAAAAAGAAGTTTAAAAGGAGGAGTTTAGTGCTGGTTTGGGAGCTCCACAGACATCAGAGACCAGCTCTTTATATCTTACAGATACCATCAGTGCACAGCTTTCAACCTTGAGGCCGACTGATGGTCCATGATGGCCATTGGAACTCCAGCCATCATCATCCACATTCCAGACAGAGAAAGGAGGAAGGACAAAAGGACTGCACCTCCCAATTGACTAAGTTTACCTCTAAGGAGCCTACCCCCAAGTCCCTCACAACATTTCTGCTTTTATCTATTTAGCCATGAGGCTTTATGGTTTTTAGAGGAAATTGGAAAATGAGACCTTTTAGTTGGCTGCTTTGCTACCTCCAATAATACAGTGGTTCTATTAGTAAGGAAGAAAGAGAACAGATTTGGGATAGGGAACTAGTAGTATCTGCTTTAGTTGTGTTGATTTTCATTAGCATTGCTCACCCTTCATCACTTTGATAAGAATTAGTTATGTTGATTTTCATTAGCATTACTCACCCTTCATCACTTTGTCTAATAAGAAATTTCTTCCTGAGGTAAAAAATGGAAATTCAGGTGTCATGTATAAGAAACTGAGAGATGAGAGTTCAAAGAAAGATCTAAAATCATTTAATGTACAAAAGTGATTTAGTCAGATCCAATTGCTTGCTTCAGGACCTAGAATCAGTCAGCAGGCCTCTCTAAGCCAGTGGGTCTCATTGGTGGAATGTTACAGGTTCACTTTCTCTGTAATTACAGCACAGAGTTATTGTTAGGGAATTTCTCTTAAGAGCTATGTGTGTATTTTGGGTATTGAAAGAAAAAATTCAAACACATAGTATTAAGTCCTCACAGGCATATTTTCTTCTTTCAGATTTAGTATTTTGAGATCAACAGAAGGGTAAATGTAGTTAAAATAGAAACCTACTTATTATTGCCTGGATTTATATCTAGGACAAGTTAGGTCTTGCCTCCCACAAGAAAAGCTACTTACGTAAAAAGGCTAATGTACCATGATTATAAGGCAGGGGTTACTCTTGTCTACCCTCTTCACTGTATTATTAATGTTTGGCTTAGTCCCAAGAAGAGCTCTCCCAATAGCTGGGTGAGATTAGGAGCCAGTTGTATTTGAGACCTTCTTGCCTATCATATTTGAACAGGTGAAGTCTGGGTAGAGTGACCCTCCTGGGCAGTCTGGCAGTCTGTATCAGCAGAGCTAAGGATGGTAAACATCAGGAAGATCAGGAGACGGGGGTGGGGGGTGGGGTGGTCAGCAGCCATCAAAAGGCTCTGTCTCTAGAAGACTTGGAGCATTGACAGTGTGTAACTAGGAGATTGGGCAAGGCAGCAGGGGTGGGAGATGGGAATTCTTGTAGAGCAGGGAGGAGGAGGGGGAAGAGGGAAAGGAAGAGATTCCCAGGCAGTCAAGGGAATTGTAAGGAGCACACACAGGGCCCCAGGCTCCAGGGGAATGGCAGCTAGAGGGGAGCTGGGGCCGAGGCGTTGATTCAGCAAACACTGTGGGGCACCCCTGGGCTCGGGGCTCTGCAGGAACACAAATATAAAGCAGACATGATTCCTACCCAAAGAGTGCCTGTGGTCACTGCAGTGGGTTGAATTATGTACCCAAGAAAACAAACATGTCCTTCATCTTAATCCCATTCCTCTGGGGGTGAAGCCATTGTAAATAGAACCTTTTGACAACTGAATCAGGATGGGTCTTAATCCTATTACTGAGGCCTTATAAAGAGAAAACCATGGCGAGGAAGAGCTGGAAGCAGAAGTGAGCAGTCAACACAACCCCAAAGAGAAAGGAGACGCCCTCGCCACATGGTGCAAGGCAGGATACGAGCCAAGGAACCCCAAGAATCACCAGGAGCCAGCATGAGAATGTTAGACTTCAGGGAGAAAGCATACTTTGCTGACACCTTGATTTTGGACAACTAGTCTCAAAACTGTAAGCCAATAAATTTCCATTGTTTAAGCCAACCCACTGTGTAGTGTTTGTCACAGTAGCCTGGAAACTAAGACAGTCACAAACCTGTATCAAGGGAGATAGTCAGGGGCTTAAAGTATATTACACAGTTTCAAGGTGATTAGTGCTATAAAGGAGGGTAAATGAAGTATCACAGAAATTCAGGAGATGGGGATAGTCCAGCTGGAAGACTAACGAGGGTGAGGGTGAAATGGGGAGAAGGAATCGGAGTCGATTTGAAGGGGACCTCTCCTTTGAGTTGGAACTTGCAGGCCAAGCAAAATGGATAGGAAGGACATAGGATAGAAGAAAAGAGTTTTCCGCAAATGGGCTTGAACGAGGTAAGTCTAAGAGACATGGTGAGGTGACAAAATTTCATTGTCCTACAGGGTTTAGGAGGACATCCAGGACCCTATAACACAGGATATGCTCTGGGAAAGTGCCTCTGAAGAAAGAGAAATGACAATATATATTCTCTCCTTCAGGCTAGAAATTCCTAATTTCCCTGCCATACCTCAATTTGCTTCTCCAGCTGCTGCTATCATCACAGGGAGATTTAGGGACACTTAGCCTCTGTGACTTCTCTCCGCCTTGGGGTGGTGGCAGCAGACCCAGCTAGAGAAGGTGGAGTAAATTAGAGAGAGACGTGTGAAAAGAGAGAGAGTCAATAGGGTGATTACAGCAGTTGTTCCTTCATACTTGGTGGATTTATTGACAATATTTTCTTCCTTTGTATTTTGGAAACCCTTCCAGAGAGTGCAATTTTCTTCAAGGGACCATGGCAGGAGACTCATGGGTATTGAACAAGTAGCTGGCTTAAGTGGGGGTGGCAGTGGCTGGGGTAAGGCAGGAAACAGGAGACAATACAGATGTAGGAGAAAAGAGAAGAGTGATGCTCAGAACCTACGCTATTCCTACTCAGTAACATACAGGATGGCAGAGAGGCAAGTTAGGAGAGGAACAAACTGTTACAAGAAAGGCAAAATAATATATTTAAAAATTAATCTTTGATTTTTGTTCCCATTTTTTATTTCCTTCTTTTAACCTTTTCCCCATTTGTACAGCGAGATGATATGACATTCATTGCCTCAGGAAGTTTCAAAAGCCTTGGCCTGGAAACAACTCAGGTCATAGGAGTAAAAAGCCTTCCTGTCCCCAGAGCAGATAAAGGCGCCTGTGCATCAGAAAGGAGAAAAGGAGTCAGAAGGGAAGTGATGAGTGGAGTGTGTAGACATGATTGATACTTGAGGAAGAGGGAGATATGACTTGCCCCACCCTTGGGCAAAACCCCAAAAGGATGAGGGTACAATAGAATTCCCGAAGGGTTTCAGATGATCTGGTACAGAGGACTTGGGCTTCAACTTTCAGGGAGACCTTAGGGAAAAGACAAGACTCCATAGAAATGATTGTGGGTGGCCTGGTTGAAAGAGCCTTCATGTGGCATGGAGTGGCGAATGGCACATTCTGTGTCGAATGGCACAGAATGAAGGTCAACGAAGTAGCAACATTAGGGAATCAACCAAAGATCAGTCAAGTTCTGAGATAAGGCCCTATGATACCAAGACCAGAAGTGTCTACCTAGGGACCCTTATGTCTATGGGCCTCTTCCTAGCAATGGCATGGTCATATGTTTTTGTAAAATTTGCAAAAGTAAGCTATTTTAACTGCAAACAGTTAGGGTCACTGTATCTTCCCATTTTAACTTCTCCTGTTATACTTCCCTTGTATAAGTTGGCATTGAAGTGATTGTGGGCATTTTTGAGATTCAGTTAAGAGGAACTTAGAAAATGCCAATTTAACTGCAATGTGGAAAGACATTCTGAAATGTTTCACACACAAAAGTGAGACTTTAGAGACTTTTGAAAAGATAGGAAGAGTACCTTTTGTCATCATTAAAAGAAGGAAAAGAATATTCAGATAAAAAAATTAATGATCATGAAAACAAATGAAACAGAAGTGTTAAAATCGGCAGTGATATCAAGAAACACTATTCTGACACCAAAAAGCAAATTGTTACAAAGATAAATTTCAGATAATAACAAAGCAGCTAGTTATTCATTAAGAGGCCAAGTTAAATTTCCAAATAAAAGCAATGAATCGACTTTTGGATTGTTGATTATCCAGTTAATCAAGAGGAATGAAGCACAGGAACACATTAGGGAAAGATTTCAATTTCTTTCTCATTTGACCCAAAATACCAACATTGGCAAAGATAACCTAAATCTTACAATATGCTACTGCAATGGTGACATTGACAATAAACTGTTAATGAATTTGTCAATCCAAAGATTATTTGAGATTAATATTTCAAGTTTTCAACCTGAAATTTTGAAATGTTATAGCTACTATATGAAAGAAATTTGATAGAAATTTTCTCAAATTTGACAGCAATTCTAACATTTATATGATATTACCAATAATGAATTCTGAAGCTGAAAAATATTTCTAAATTATCAATGAAAAATAAGCCAATCAACCATGCTAGTAGAAAGATGGAATTCATTCTATAGCAGGATTGCTTGAGCTTGGCCTGACGTCTTTCTTCTGGGAGTTTGTGCTGTGCATAGTAGGATGTTTAGCAGTGGCCTTGACCTCTATACACTAGATGCCAGTAGCACACCTGCCCACCCTGACAACCAAAATATTGCCAGATGCCTTCTCAGGAGCAAAATCACTCCAAGTTGAGAACAGCTGCTCCATAGAAAATAATAGTACAAACAGTTTTAATATGAACAGGCTAGCAAAGAATATGTAGCTGAAGATTGTAGGAAAAAAGTATCACAGATATGTGTCAGGTAATTAGTAAAAATATTGTGCTCTTTTTCTAGAATTTGTACTATCTACAAATTTATCAGCTTTTAAAAATTAATTATTTGTGATTTCTTTTCTCATTCTAAATAAATATTCACATTTACACTTAATTTTGTATTTATTTTTGGTATTCATTTTCATAAGAGACCCAAATTGAATAAACTTCATATCTCATAAAAACACTTCTACTTCTATCCCCTATTTCAATGCCTTGATGCTACATAAACTGCGCAGAACTCAGCTGCAATTCTGGAGAAAGAGTTGGAGATCCTTGATCTAACTGAGATTAAAATTCTACCATGTGCCAGACACTGTCTGTTGTTGCTCAAACCATCCCTATTTTTGTAAGCTGCTTCCAATATTGCAGGAGGGAGAAACCAAAAGACTCAGTTTCCCAAACTGATTGTTAACAGTCTTGTTTAGATTCAGTTGATGAGAGGCATTTAAGTGAGATTTGGTAGGTGAAAGAGAAAAAAAAGCAGTTATGCCTTCAACATCAAAAGGACATGGGCTGCAGCAGATGGCCAAATGAAAATTTGCAGTGGCTCTTGGGTGTCCAACTGAAACCCTCTGCTTAGGCCATGCAGGCATCTGAGAAAACTGTTAAACTTTCTGTAACTTCTTTATTTCCTGAGATTATTAGTGGGTTTTCATTATCTTTGCTCCTTCAGCTCTTTCCAAAGAGTTATAAGCATCTAATTCCACTAATTAAGAGCCTTCCTGCCAAAAACACCTACAGTGGTTTTGTTTATTTACTTTCTCCGGATTGATACGATTGATAAGTTGGAAGCTTGTAATAGAAATTACATATTATAGAAAAATAAATATACATTCCCTGCCCGCCCAAATTTCTTATTGAGATACATACTGTCTTAATTTGACAGGCTGCTGTAACAAATACCACACAAGAGTTTGGCTAAAATGGAAATTTACTGACTCACATTTTTGAGGCTAGAAGCCCAAAATCTAGGCATCAGCAAGGCAATGCTTTCTTCCCAATGCCTGTAATAATCTGGTATTGGCTGCAGGCAATCCTTGGCTTCCTTGGTTTGTATCCCTGCCTTGTGACTCATGGCAACGTCCTCTCCTTTCTCTTCCAGGTTCTGTTGACTTCCAGCTTTGGTGCCTCCCCTTCACTTTCTCTCACTATGTCTGAATTTATTCTTTATTAAGGACTCCAGTAATCTGGATTCAGACCCAACCTCATTCAGTTGGGCCACACCTTAACTAAAGGTAACATCTTCAAGAAATCCTATCTGCAATGGTTTCACATCCACAGGGACATGAATTAAGATTAAGAACATGTATAAATTGGGATATTCAATCTACCACATATACATATTCACCTTATCAATAAGAGATGAGCTCAGACAGCTGAATCATATCATAGATCTTTTTCAGTACTTATTCATAGCCATGCCTCTTTATTTCCCCTCACTACCATCCTGGTTCAGAGTAGATCCATTCTAATACTGAAATCCACATAGCTCCCCGAAAGTGTGGCTCAGTATATTTGCCAGTTTCCATATCCTGAGTATAACTGCAGTCCCAGTACTTCAGGATGAACAAAATTTTGCTTCATAGTTCCTTTCATGTCCTTTCCATGTTATCCTAATCCGTGACCTCTGTCCATTTGCTAAATCTGGTACCATAATATTTCTATACTGTTCTCTATCTTCTCTTCTGACCTAACTCTCCCATTACTGTTATTAATCCAACTCCACACACTATTAAACAATTCACTCCAAGTCACCCCAGCAACACAAGTGCTAGGGGTAAAAAGACATGGAAGACATAGTCCTTGTCCCAAGGAGATCACAGACTATTGTGAAATACTATATATAATTTCAATCCTGATGCTGTTAAAAAGTTAATTACAAGACATACACCCTTTAAGGGACTATTATAAAACACTGAATTAGATATGGTGAGACTGTAATTCATAGATTTACAATACATCTGAACTCTTGTAGGTCAGGTTAATTTAAAGCATGCCCACTCAGCTATTAGTGAGCCGTTATTAATGAAAGGGAGTTGCACCCACTGATTTATTACCCATAAGGCAAGATCCAAGCTGTGACTGCTTTGTATCTAAATTTGATTCCTAAAGAGTATTCAGGTGAAAGAATCACTTTTCAGATGAAAGAGAAAAGTTCCAAAGAAGAGCACACATGATAGAATTATAAATACTTGTTAGCCTGAGACAAGCGAAGTTTATGTACTACATTTTTCAAATATTTATTCCTTCCAGTAATGGTTTGAAGTAGTACTTTGAGTCAAGGCCCCAAAGGCATTATGTCTTCATCAAAACTAATAATCATTTCCTGATAACACTAACTGACTTATGTGTGTTTTTCTTTTAATCTTGTCATTTGAGAGAAGGAAGTCATAAAGCTAAGCATCTGGTTTCATTATTAGACTTCAAAGAAAGATATCCTACCTATAGTGCAGAAAACTTGTACATTGAAATCCTTTTACTTCTTTCATTTATGCCCTAAATCGAGTTGCACAATGTAACTAGAGGACCACCCAAATAAGAAGAGGCAGGCTTCTATAAGAGACACTCCTTCTGGTGTGCTGATTGAGCCCCCGAATCTTGGTTGCAAAAGAGACATTAGAATAGGGAAAACCAAATGTATAGAGAGGGAGGGGATATCTAGGAACTCTGTATTTTCTGCATGATTTTTCTATAAACATACAACTGCTCTAATAAATAAAATCTTTACAGTTATATTGGATCCAATTGGTTTAGGTACTTTTCTCTTTTTTCAGTTTTTTTAAAAATACTTTTTATTTAAAAAAAACAAATAATACACTTAGAACCACCATAGGTACTTTTTTTAAACAATATTTTATAAGATGCTTTGGTAGTTCAGTTATGGATCCCAGACAAAAACTGTTCTTAATCTTTTTTTCTTTTCTTTTTTTTTTTTGCATAGGCAGGCACCAGGAATCGAACCTGGGTCTCCGGCATGGCAGGCGAGAACTCTGCCTGCTAAGCCACCGTGGCCCACCCTGTTCTTAATCTTAATCCCATTTTCCTGTGGGTGTGAACCCATTATAAATAGAAGGACCATTTGTAGATTTTAATTTTAGTTAAGCTGTAGTCAGTTAAATCAGGATGGGTCTTAATGCTATCACTGAAGGTCTTCTTAAGGAGAGAAAGCTAGAGGGAGGAGCCAGAGGCCAGAAGTCAGTAGGAACCCAGAAGAGAAAGAAAAGGCCATTGCCACATAATGGGAAAGCCAAGGAACTCGAAGAATTTCCAGCCTGCCAAAATGCTACTGACCCTCAGAGGAAGCAAGCCTTTAGTTCAGCCTCTGAAACCATAACAATTTTGTTGTTTAAACCAATCCATTGTATGATATTTGTCATAGCAGCCAGGAAACTAAGACAGATGCTTAGCTCCATGATGTCACAAACTTATCAAAAAGATTAGATGAGAATCAATGTGCCCATGAATCGTTATGCATATTAGCAGATACTTTAATTTAAATATGTGTATTGGGACTATTGCTACAGGTAACAGAAACCAACTTGAATTAACTGAAAGCTAAAGAGAGAATTTCTTATGTGGATAAAGGGATCTCTCTGGCATCCCAAGAACAGGGAGGCAGCCAGCCTTCAGGAAGTAAAAGGCATTGGGTACAGGAGAACTGTTAAGAATCTGCTCTTTCGTGTTCTGCTTTTCTCTACACAATTAGATGCTTCACTCCATAGACTACGTTTTATGTCACAGTTTTATTCTTGTTATTGTTGCTGTTGTTTTGTTAGTTTGTTTTAAATTTGGGAAATCATAAAGCCTTGCAGATGTCAATGTCTACTTTACATTTAAAGACATTTAAACTAAAGAATATCATTTATGAAACTTGGAAAAAAACTCTAAAAGGGAAATTTGAGACCTGGCATATTAGGAAATACAGATTCAATAGGGGTGCATTTTTGAGAGTTTATCTTAATTGCCTATGGGAAAGTCCTTTCTACTTTTCCAGGAAAATTATGGTATTAATTTCAGATATTATTAATCAAAGAATGAACACTTATTCAAGAATTTTTTTTTTTTTTAACATGGGCAGGCACTGGGAATCGAACCCGGGTCCTCTGTCATGGCAGGCAAGCATTCTTGCCTGAGCCACCGTGGCCCACCCAGGAATATTTTTAAAACATGTTTTTCCATCTACAATGCATTAAATCTAATAAACCATTAAGCTGATTTACCCCTATGAAAACATATTATCTTTTTTTTTTTTTTTTGTATCTAGTAATGAGAAAGAAGAAAGAACACTAACATCTACTGACAGTCCCTGCTTGCCAGGAATCATTCCTACATTTTTTTCATTTAATGCTCAGAGGTAGTCCAGGAGGTGAGTATTATTTTTCTTTCTGTAGATGAGGAAATGGCTTGAAGATGGTAAATAACTTGTCTAAAGTCATACAGGTATTTAGTAAGTAGCCTAGCTGGGATTCACTCCAACTATGTGAAAAGTATGTCAAACTCCAAAGCTCATGGTCTTTCCATGATAGCAAAGGGGTTAAAAGCAACAGAGAATTATCACCAAACACATCCCCCCCCAAAAAAAAACAACAAGAGCTAAATAATCATAATAATATCAATATTTGCTTAGTTTCCTAATATTTTATTTGATTTGCTATACTAGCATAGCTGTTATCAAGTACAGTTATTAAAGCAGTTTTGAATCAGAAATAAAGAAAATCAACTAAAATAAAAACCTTAGACTGAAGTGCAAGGGTAGTTCCGTGTTAGAATTCTCGCCTGCCATGCAGGAGACCCAGGTTCGATTCCCAGCCCATGCACTTCCCAAACAAACAAACAAACAAAAAAAGAAAAACAGAACCAAACAAAAATTCAACAAATGGTGCTACAATAAGGGCATACTTAAATGGAAAAAGAAGGAAATGTGACCCCCGCTATACAGGAGACAAAGAAAAAAAAAAACTTAGACCAAGAGACAATTCTAAAGTTGACAGGATTTATTAGAGGCATTGATACTGGTTTGAAAGGATGTATGTACCCTAGAAAAGCCATATTTTAATCCTAATCCCATTTTGTAAAGGCAGCCATTTCTTCTAATCCCTATTCAGTACTGTATGTTTGAAACTGTAATTAGATCATCTCCTAGACATGTGACTCAATCAAGAGTGGTTGTTAAAATGGATTAGGTGGAGACATGTCTCCATCCATTTGGGTGGGTCTTGATTAGTTTACTGGACTCCTATAAAAGAGGAAACATTTTGGAGAAAGCAGGAGATTCAGAGAGAGCAGAGAATAGTAATAGCCATGAGAAAGCCACAACAGAGAATGCAGCAGAACCACAAAGAAGAGAGTCCACCAGCCAGCGACTTTTGGAGATGAAGAAGGAAAATGCTTCCCAGGGAGCTTCATGAAACAGGAAGCCAGTAGAAAAAGCTAGCAGATGATACTGTGCTCTCCATGTGCCTTTCCAGATGAGAGAGAAACCCTGACTGTGCTCACCATGTGCCTTCTCACTTGAGAGAGAAACCCTGAACTTCATCGGCCTGCTAGAACCAAGATATGTTTCCCTGGATACCTTTGATTGGACATTTCTATGGACTTGTTTTAATTGGGACATGTTCTCGACCTTAGAACTTTAAACTTGCAACTTATTAAATTCCCCTTTTTAAAAACCATTCCGTTTCTGGTATATTACATTCTGGCAGCTAGCAAACCAGAATGGGCATTCTCTCTTTTTTTTTTTTAAAGAAAGCATGTTGTCATTTTTCATGTAGATAAAATTGCATGTATTATATCTAGTAAACACTTTCCCATTCTAAGAGAATATGAAATGTTGAGATTTTTTGGTGAAATTCTTGAGGGAAGATCAAGGTTATAGATTTGGCTAGGGGAAGATACTGCATTAAATGCACACACAGCAAGTAAAATTCAACGTTGGATGCAAATAGAAAACCAAGAGATACCATTTCATACCTACTAGGATGGCTATTGTTAATAAAACAAAATAAAAAGTGTTTTATTTTGTAATTAGATCATCTAATTACAAGGATACAGAGAAAATGGAACCCTCATACATTGTTGGTAGAAATGTAAGAGGAGCAGCAACTATGGAAAACAGTTTTGTGTCTCCTCAAAAAGTTAAATATAGAATTACCATATGACCTGCCAATTCCACTTCTGGGAATGTACCCAGGACATGAAAACAGAGGATCAAGCAGATGCTTGTACATCAGTATTCATAGTGACGTTATTCACAATAACCAAAAGATAGAAACAACTCAAGTGTCCATCAACAGATGAATGGATAAGCCAAATGTGGTATATATGTACAATGGAATATTATTCATCTACAAAAAGGAATGAAAATCTTTTTTATGTGTATATTTATAAAGCAATTTTATTTTTTTCTCCACTACTCTTTTAATTTACTCACTTCTTCTTTTCCTGAATGAAATTCAGGGCAAGTCCCATGACTTTTTTTATCACTTTCATACAAAGTTCTCTGGTCAGCAATTCATAGGTGTCGTTCCTTGTGGCAATTAAAACTTCAAACTTCTTTCAAGGAGTAAAGTTCTGATACCTGCCACAACATGGTTGAACCTTAAAGACATTATGCTGAGTGTAAAAAGTCAGACACAAAAGAACAAATATTGTATGATTCCATTTTTATGAAATATCTAGAATAAGCAAATTCATGGAGACAAAGAAGATTAAAGGTTGCCATGGACTGTGGAAAAGGGAGAATGGGGAGTTATTACTCAATGGTGTAGAGTTTCTGCTTGGGATGATGAAAATGTTTTAGGAATGGTTGGTGGTGACTGGTAGCACAACATCGTGAATATAATTAATGACATTGAATTGAATTGTGTACTTCAAATGGTTTAAATGGGAAATTTTATGTTGTATATATGTAACCACAGCAAAAAATTTTTTTAAAACTCAATGTTGTTTCCAGGCAAGTCATCTGACACAAAGAATTTTTAATGATAATTACAAACTATTAAGATATGAGAGAAATCCAGAGAACAGAAGAATTCATTTTAAATTGGCCTAACAGTTTTCAGTTTTTGTTGAGGATTCAAAAAATAAGACAATATAACTTCCAAGAATTCTTTCCCTTAAAAGGTCATATTAAAATATCTAACAATTGTGATTCTTTCTAATTGTTATTGGTGATTTTGGTTTGGGCACTAATGCCCAAATAGCAGTATATAGAATTGCATAAAATTGGCTAAAAAGAGCAATTAGAATTTGACTAATATGTAAATTTAGGCCAGTAGAAATACATCTATTTAGAGTTTAGCAAGTAAATCTGTTTTACAGTAATAGAAACCCAGGTTTCTATTATTTATTTTATTTTATTTTATTTATTTATTTTATGTGCTGGTTTGAAAGGAAGTATGCCCCCTAAGAAAAGCCATGTTTTAATATAAATCCCATTTCATAAAGGTAGAATAATCCCTACTCAATACTGTATATTTGAAGCTGTAATGAGATCATCTCCTTGGTTGATGTGATTTAGTTAAGAGTGGTTGTTAAATTGGATTAAGGGATGACATGTCTCCACCCATTTGAGTG
>PVIY010029149.1:0-32347 GCA_004026745.1 Myrmecophaga tridactyla
GCCGTGTTGAGAACAGACTGAAGTGGGACATGGGTTGAGAAGCAAAATCAGTTAAAAATACTACAGTAAAAATTCAAATGTGAGACAGTGAGGCAGTAAGAAATAATCAGATTCTGGATATAATTTTAAAGTAGCGTCAACTCTATTTGCTTAACAGGATGTGCCTGGTGTTGAAGAGAGAGCAGAATTGAGGACAACTCCAACCTTTTTTGACCTGAGTAATGGGAAGAATAGAATTACTGTTTCCTGAGATGGGGAAGACAGTGAGATAAGCCAGTTGTGGGGGGAGAGAGTGAAAAGCAGAGCTCCCTTGGGAGAAAAATTAAGACTGAAATGCTTCTAGGACTTCAAATGGAGTTGATTTTAGCCCAGTGAGAACAGCATTGTAAGAAAAAAGAATGCATGCTGTTTTAGGCCACTAAATTTGTGGAAGTTTGTTAAGCAGCCATGAAAAACAAACACACATGCTCTCTCCCAGACCCAGTTAACTGGACTTGCAAGGCCTGGCAAAATGGGCCTGCCATCATGTCCTAGAACTTGTGCCCTTTTCCCAAAATTACCCTCTACCTTTTTCTTCTGGTTTCCAAACAGGATATTTTTCCATGGACATATGTCCCTCCCAGCCTGGTCCCAGACCCAACGTCTGAATAGAATATTCTGTCATAAAGCATTTGTCATACTTTTAACACATTATTTTCAAGGGTGCATTCGAACTGAAGCACAAAGAATTCCAGTTGGGAAGCAGAGGCTATTTCATTGCCCTTGACGACCTTGCTTTCTTCGCAGCGGTCAGGTGAGGAGCTGCACTGATTTTAAAGATCTCCGGAGACGGCTATTCAACACTTTCCCCTTCAGAAATGACATTTTCAAAAGTGTGGACAAACATAATTTTAGTCCTATCGATCAGCAAATAGCTCGCTGCTCTTACACACGACCCTGGAAAGAGCTCTGTGAGGTAAGGAAAGCACACCTCTCCTGCTCCAACAGGGCTTTATGTTAGTTGAAATATAAAGTGAGCCTATAATAATCAAGTGACAAATCATGACAACTATAAATGCCCTAAGAAAATATATACTAAAGTGTCCAATAAAGGAGATGGGCTCCAGCTGCTTAGGAATTCAGAGGGCAATTGCTCTGGCTAAGCAAGCCAAAGAAAAATGTCTACTGCCCAGTGTCCACAACCTCCTGCAAGAAATGCAAAGCAACTTCGGGCCATTTTGGATGGGACACAGAGGTAATTACAAGAGCACATCAAATTTCCGGATGGATATATCCTTACATTTCTCAAAAGCTGTCATGAAATATTCAAAACATTTATCTAGTTTCAACTTCTCTCTACAGAGTGACACTATCTTCAGCTCGGTTTGATTTAATAGAAAAGCAACCCTCGGCCACATTCTTCTCTTCCCCAAACTGACTTTGTAATGCTACAGAGAAGCTCAGACTTCCAAGCAAGTTTATAGAAAACTATGCTAATAAAATAATTCACAATTATCAAGTACCCATGAGTCAGGCATTGTACTAGGTCCTGGGGAGAGAAAGCACATGGGTACTTAAATTAATCCTCATAATAACTCTAGGAGGTAGGTACTATTATCACCTTTTAGAGAAGTGGGAATTGAGGCATAATAAGGTTAAATAACTTGCCCAAGTTCACACAGCTAGTAATTGTCAGGGCTGCAGTTTGAATCCAGGCAGAGGAGATGGGCATGTAACAGATCATTGTATTACGATATGCTAAGTTCTCTAATAATGCTATGTTCAAGGAAAAATTGAAATTACCAGCTTCTGCACGCATGCTTTTTAAAATTATTTATTTTTTATTGATATATATTTGCATTCCATGTAATCATTTGAAGTGTTCGATCAATGGTTTACAATATCATCATATAGCTGTGCATTTATCATTACAATCAATTTTTTTTCTTTTTTGTGAAAAATAACATATACAAAGAAGCAATAAATTTCAAAGCACATTGCAACAATTAGTTGTAGATTAGATTTCAGAGTTTGGTATGGGTTACAATTCCACAATTTTAGGTTTTTATTTCTAGCTGCTCTAACGTACTGGAGGCTAAAAGAAATATTAGTATAATGATTCAGCACTCATACTCATTTGTCAAACACAACCTTCTTTCTATAACTCCACCATAACCCTTGATCTTTCTCCCACTCTTCAGGGATATTTGGGCTATGCCCATACTAACTTTTTCATGTTGGAAGGAGCTGTCAATAATGTGGGATAGGGGAATGGAACTAGTTGATGTTTTAGAGAGGCTGGCCCCTCTACATTTCAGGACTTACCTGGTCCAGGGACCCATCTGGAGGTTGTAGGTTTTTGGAAAGTTACCTAGTGCATGGAACCTTTGTAGAATCTTATATTATAATGACCTAAGTATTCTTTAGGATGGTTGACAGGAATGGTTTTGGTCGAGTTATGAAAGGTAGCAATGTCTAACTGACGCTTATGTAAGAGTGACCTCCAGAGTAGCCTCTCAGCTCTATTTGAACTCTCTCAACCACTGATACCTTATTTGTTACACTTCTTTTCCCCTTTTGGTTAGGTTGGCATTGTTGATCCTAAGGTGCGAGGGCCAGGCTCATACCTGGGAGTCATCTCCCATGCCACCAGGGAGACTTTCATCCCTGGATGCACTCATGTTTTAACTAAACTAACCAGATTCTTTGAGGTTCTGTCACCTAAACTCCATCTTCTTGGAGGGAGTCTTAGGCACAGATGGTGCTTCACTTTCAGGATTGGTCCTTGGCAGGTGTACATGAGCCTTTACCTGGATTCCATGTGTGATGGGGTTTAAAGAAGCACACAAAAAGCATACATGCCAACATTAGGCCAGTGCATCTCGGGATTGAATCCCCTATCAAATTCATATCAAAATTTGTAACTATTTCTTTGGGAACAAAAAACAAGTATCATTCTCTTTAGCTCAGCATTTTCTTTGTCTCTAAATAAAAGAAAGCTGAGTTAAGTAGGCCTGGAAGGGTGGACTGGTCTTTTCTCCCCTGCTCCCAGGAGAAGGCAACTTTCAGAGGAACTCAGTGAAGTGATTGTTACAATGCTTCACAAAGAAAGGAGCAAGGCGATGACAGAAAATGCACTGCCCTGGAACCAGGTTTTGTGGTCATAGCAAAGGATGGAGAGAGGTGAATTGAGAGAGCATTGACACAAGGCTCAGAAACCCAAACATCTAGTCTTTTCACATGCCTCCACTTCAACTCCCACTACCACACAAAGTAGACAAGCCCAATACAAGTATATATTCTTTACCTCGAGGTTGTACTTTGTTTATATGAATGTAAATGATGTGAGTGGCAGTAGAAAGAGGAGAATCGAATAAGTATGAGAGAGAGTTCAAGGGAAGACATCCAGGACTTGGAGAGCAATTTAATATGGGAATTTAGGGATCTGGACATATCCAGAGAGACTGACATTTTAATCTTCAGTGACCAGGAGAACAATGATACCAGTTACAGAAACATCAGAAGAAAGTTTGCTAGGTAGGATAAGTTCAAATTTTGTCTGAGCTCTACACCGAACGTGGTAGGACCTCACTCTCTTGATCTGTAAAATGGTAAGGTCAGAATAAATTATTTCTATTCTTCCCTTCCATCTCTAATATTCTCTAAATTCATGGTTTCCAAATAAGTAATCTTGAGGTTGTATCTCAAACTGAGAGATTAGAATCCCCATGCAAATTAGAAAGAGCAGACAGTAGAGTATTCTGGTTGACACTGGATGGCTGGATCTTTGAGAAGTTTTTATTGCCAATATTTCCAGAAGGTCTTAAGGTCTAGCAAAAGATGCTGGTTGTTGGGATAATGCCTCTGTTAAGGAAGATGAGCTCCAGTGACAGAGCAATTGTTTGGATGCTGGTTAATGGAGCATGCCCACGTTCTTACCTTGAAATGTGAACTTTTGGCTCTTCTGGCACACATACTATATTGCTGCTTATTTTAGGAAGAGGAAAAACACCTAATGCTGGGATAACTAGCAATATCTAGGCGCAAACAGCTTTGGTGTCCAATGCTAAAAGCCATTTTACCCGGAGGTGGGCTTAAACGTCCCAAACGTCACTTATTATCACCTTAGCTGCTCAAAACTTTTCTTTCTGGAGCAAACTAAGGATGAGAAATGAGTTTTCACCAACAATTTAGTTCAACTGGTCTTTGGAGCAAAGGCTGGTGATCAGGTTTCCTTGATTGCTAGGGCAGTTCTCTTTTCAGGCTGAAGAGTTCCAAAGTCCCGGGTTCTCTAAATCCACCCCTAGTCACTTCCTTCTGTTCCGCAGAGTGAGGGCCTCCACCCTTCTCCTCCAGGGTGAAACTACACCTGCAACTGGATGATGCAACTGTTTTGATACATATCATCCCCTTATCCGTCTCTGGGCAACGTCAGCAGAATTCTGCTGAGGATGGCTGACCTTTTCCTCAGCCATCAGCTGGGAAATGGCAGAGAAAAACACAACTGTCAGCAGCTATCCGTTTGAGAGGGACTTGTACCTCTGATTAGAAAACTCCAGAGCTGGGCATCTGTGCTTTGGTTCTGCCGCTTCTCACTGGGGAACTTGGCAGATCACTTCCTCCCCCCGTGTTTCTTTCTGCCATGCAGTCTAAGCAACCTCCTTTTCATGGGTCTCATCTGAAATACTGTTTATGAAAATGCTGGTTATTCAGCCTTTTCAATGGCACTAAAAATGTTAATAGTAGATATTATTGGGTATTTGAGTTTGGGTAATATTTATTTTATTTACTTGTCTACAGGAAGCATGAATTATTTCTATAGCAAAAAAAGAGGCAAATTTTGTTTGTTTGAAAATATTTTTTTAAAATTTGAAATGTTTATCTTCACTTTCAAGGCATGTTTTCTTCCTCCAGGGTGCTTGGCAACTGTTGGGATTCTTTAGCAACAAGTTGACAGGTAAAAGATGGTGTCTTGGTCTTAAAACTAGACCCCCATGAGTTTAACACAAGAAGAGTAAAATAATTTTTCTTCTACCTGCCTTTCTTTCTGTTGTAAACACAAGGCTTGGGGTGGTTCTTTCCCGTTCCCAGGTCACCCTGATCCTATGGAATGCCTCATGATTATAGTTTTATGGTAGGTCTTACTGATAAGGCTCCCAAGATAGCAAGTTTCACTCTCTGCCTCTTGGGAGGAAGCCTGGGTCTCTAAGAGCCTGAGAGAACAGTCTCTCCTCAAATCAAGGTCTCCGTTTTCTGGAAGGTACATCTGTTTTAGACTGGATATAAAGGGGATAAAAACAGTCAACAAATAAGCTCCTGAATTCAGAAAATCTAGATTTCTCCAACAAGATATTTAACTCAAAATCATTTATCAAATCTCTGTCAATAATGAGATTCTAACAAACCTCTCAAAGCAAATAACCCTATAGTAGCACATCTACCATTAGAAAAAAAAATGTGCTGCTCTCATAAAAATGATCTACCAGACTTAAAAATAATACAGTTGTTATTCAGATCATTTTGTTTTTCCACCGATTTTTAAAGTGCCATTAAAAATGTAAACAGTTTTGTCTTATGCATTCTGATTTCTCACCTTGCTAAAATAAATTGTGAGATCCAAAATTATAGCCAAAGGTCAAGATTAAAATTTCGCTCAAGTACACAGGCAAAATTTGTTATCTCAAGTGCTAAATTCAGCTAAATAAGAAGCAATGCAAATAATCCTAAAGCTATTAATCCTTGGCTGACCTTGAGCCCCAAAATGCAAGCAACAGAATGGCAGATAAGATGGACTGAGAGGTAAGAAAGCAAACAGGATTCTTAATTTTCCTTATACAATTCATGCAGCATAAATGATAAGTATTATTGATCGTAAAGATTTCCAAAATAGAGCTTCTTCCCTGGAATCAGAGATTGCAGTTATAAATATTTTTCATCAGTTTTTACATACAAGCATCTTAAAGTTTTACAGGCTCAGATACCGAATAAACACATGGCATCTGCTCTAGAATGAAATATAACTTCAAGAAGGATATATTTGCAAAAATTTGTTTGAGCAAAGGGGATGTGGAGTGGAGGAATTAGAATTGATGAATTAATTTTTTTATTCTTTCAGGAAAGGCAAATTAAGGCTATATTTGGATCTATATTTGCTCACTGAGAAATTGTCAGATGTAATTTAAATTATACTGTTTTTATGAAATCCAGCAAAATCTCTAATTAAAATGTGACATTCTATAAGTCTTTTCCCAGGGTTTTAATATGCAACTGAAGCCATTTGAGAAATAAAACAAGATTTTAAAAATCAATTAAAAACACACAGAGCTGGGTGGGCCACGGTGGCTCACATTCTTGCCTGCCATGCTGGAGACCCAGGTTTAATTCTCAGTACCTGCCCATGCAAAAAAAAAAAAAAAAAAAACCATACAGAGCATGCTTGCACAACCCCACCTTCCCACAAGCAAGGCTCAGCATAGCTATAGAGCAGAGAGGGTGATGGTTCTGGGTCTGAGAACAGCACAGCACTCATTTTTTAAGTTCCCCAAAACCATGGGAATGAGCCACTCACTCTTATCTTATGTGGTAAGCCCCCTTCTCAGACTCAGGACCAGCATCCACAGAACTCCCCTATAAGAGGTAAATCACCGTGTCCAAATTTTGTCTGTTTTTGTCTCTGTCCTTACCTCTCAAAAACCCTCTTGGAGGAGTGCATTTGCATGGAGGCTGTTCTAGTTTGCTAGCTGCTGGAATGAATATACCAGAAACAGAATGGCTTTTAACAAGGGGAATTTAATGAGTTGCTAGTTTACAGTTCTAAGGCCGAGAAAATGTCCAATTAGAACAAGTCTATAGAAATGTCCAATCAAAGGCATCCAGGGAAAGATACCTTGGTTCAAGAAGGCCGATGAAGTTCAGGGTTTCTCTCTCAAGTGAGATGGCACATGGCGAACACAGTCAGGGCTTCTCTCTCAGCTGGAAGGGCACATGGCAAACACAGCGTCATCTGCTAGCTTACTCTCCTGGCTTCCTGTTTCATGAAGCTCCCCGGGAGGCGTTTTCCTTCTTCATCTCCAAAGGTTGCTGGCTCGTGGACTCTCTGCATCTCATGGCTACATCATTCTGCTCTCTCTGAATCTCTAATTCTCCAAAATATTTCCTCTTTTATAGGACTCCAATAAACCAATCAAGACCCACCCAAACGGGTGGAGACATGCCGTCACCTAATCCAATTTAACAACCACTCTTGAACTAAATCACATCACCCAGGGAGATGATCTCATTACAGTTTCAAACATACAGTATTGAATAGAGAGTATTCTACCTTTATGAAATGGGATTTATATTAAAACATGGCTTTTCTTAGGGGGCATACTTCCTTTCAAACCAGCACAGAGGCCCAGTAAAATCCCTCCGCCCTTGCCTGCTCCAGCAGCTTCCCCACACCAGAGAGGCAGCTGGACCTCCAGTGTCTTAATTCAAACCCCTGATATCACAGAAGAGGAAACTTAGGTCCCAAGCGGGGAGTTGACTTGTCCAAAGTCGCCACAGCTCATTCATGGACAAGCCAGTAGCAAAATTAGTGTCTCCTCACTACCCTCCTCAGTGCTCACTACCCTCCTCAGTGAGGCATCTCCTGGGCATTCCTGCGATATACAGAATGCTGGGGCCAGTGCCAAGGAGATTTTGTTTTCCATAAGCCATAGCTATATGAAAGCATGGACTCCAACTAAGCAGATGGATTTCCTGCTCCCTCTCATTTCTTGTCCTCACTCTTCCCTCCTCGCAGCCCCCTTTCTTTTGCCAGTTAGTGCTCTGATCTGCCAGAATACAGTAAGGAAAGAGCGAATAGAAGTTTCTATACTTTGGTCCATTTTACAGCTTATTAGGTCAGGTATCATTACCCCAGGTGAGGAAACAGATTCAGAAAGGTTAAGAAACTTGTCCAAGGCCACACAGCTAGTAGGCAATAGGACTGAATCATGAGTCCACAATATGAAACTAATGTGAAAAAATTTTACTTTTTTCTCTTCCATGATGCGCCTAAAAAATAGGAAGGAATGCAAATCAAACACCTTATTTAAATGTTTCCACTTGAGCGTACTCATCATCTGTAAGAAGTCTCAGGTTTCTGTCCTCTCCCAAGCTGATATCACCCTGCAAACCAGGATGATCAAGAACCAAGATCATTTCTTCCTCTTGGGTGGGTGAAGAAGGAGAAAACAGCAGGCACCCTGACCCTTTTCCCTCTCTAGCCATTAAGCATCAACCAAGTTTTGCTTCTCTGTGCCTGGAGCTGAGAGGGCTGGGTAGGGGAGGAGAAGAGTGGCAGTGCAGATGTGAGGACAGGCTGGGAAGTTCCAAATTCTCACTGAGGAGGTGATTGAGCAGGGGGCATGTGAGGCCTCAGCTCTGGGCCTCCCGGGCTTCTGCGCATCTGGATGAGACTCTATACTTAGACCCCTAGGAGGAGGGTGATGAGGTGTCACCACCGCCTCCAGACGCGGGCCCCCACCTCCACACTGACAAATGACATATGACTCAACTTCCCCGAGAGCTCTGGCTGAGAGGGGAGCTGCCGCAGGAGTGAGGGTGAGAGCTGATGCTGTGCTCAAATCATTTATTTCACTCTTGCCCTGGGCTTGACATTTACTGGTGCCCCAAGCATCTGAATACTGCTTCAGGGCCTCAGAAGGTGGGGACCACATCTGTGGATATAGGCAGGCTCATCTCTAGAATCAGGAAGCAAGGAATCTGTCTCTTAGAGGCTGACCCAAGAGCCTGGAAAGAACCAGGGAACAGCAAATGGCTGAGTGTCTCTGGGGAAGATATAATTTTTTCAGCCAATTATCTGAAATTCTAGACCTCTCACTTGAACCTCCCCAGCTCCCCAAACCCTCCATTCCTTGCAGTAATGTAACTAGCGGAGGGAGTCATAGGATCCCCAATCCTTTAAAGGAGAGTCAGGGAAAAGTGAATCCTAAAAGTCATGATCATCGTCAATTCACTTTTATTGCGAGCTTGGTAATCTCCCACCCTTAGCATCAGCAGAACACCAGAGCCACAGAATGTGAGCGATGGAAGAGGCTTTTCTCCCTAAAAAACTGTAAATGTTCTCTAAAGTAGGAGGCCCCTCAGAGGCAGAGACTCCCAGACCAAATCTCTTTGTTTTAAAGGGGCAAACAATTTATGCAGGGGAGGGGGGTGAGGCTTGGGGCAGGGTGATCTTTGCCTTCGTTCTTTAAAGCGCTTACTTGCCAGGCACTATGCAAAGCACTTTCAATACATTATTTCGTTTTGTCCTTTGACATAGTTTTTTTTTCCTCCCCATTTTACCATTTAGAGACATTCAGTCACCTGGCTGAGGTCAGTGGTAAGTGGGTAAGCAGGTGGCTAGGATTTGCTCCCAGGTGTAACTGCCTCCAAAACTCATGCTCTTGACTTTTTTTTTTTTTTTAAACGCAAACCGAAGCCAGACTGAAATAACTGGATCATTTTCACTTTTAGAAATTAATGGCAGCGTTAAGAGTAAAACTCAAATCTCCTAAATTCTACTCTTAAGAACGTAGTTTATCTTTCCAGATCCTCTCTTCCTCCCCTTGAGCTGAATGACATCGGTTTCTAGTCAGGCTAGAATATTACACTTTGTTCAACATGTTAGGAAGAATAACTCTCATCTAAAATAATTAAAAATAAAAATATAAAAACAAAGCCTAGATTCACATCGTATTTGGTACACTTTGGCAGTCGGCCATACAGTGGTTAGAGTGAGCATTTTGGAGCCAAATATCTGAGTTCAAATCCAGTGCCGCTACCTAATAATTTGTCCAAGAACAAAAAAAAGTTTCTAGTCTTTCTGTGCCTTAATTCCTCCAGCAACATAAGGCTAGTAATACAGTTGACTTTATTGACTTTATGGGGTTGTTGTGAGGATCGTGAGTTAATACAGATAAAGCACTTAGTACCAGGCCCTTCAACACAAAATATTTAATTTGTCGTCTCTAGTTCTGGCAATGCCAAAGAAAATAGCATTATTGTATCATTTAGCTCAGAATGGCATAATTAACGAAAGCAAGAGTGGCTGCAAAAAGCCTGTGATATTTCTGCATTGGTGTAAATTGGTTGTTATGGCAACCATCCCGTCAATGACCCTTTGCCAGGCAGAGAGAGACCCATTTTTAGAGCCATCATAGCACATCTGTTTCTTTGCTCAGCTGATTAGCTCTTGTTTGCAACAACGAGCAGATGGAAGTAAAAAAGGGGAAAATTTTCTAAAAAGAAGTAAATGTTTATTTTATCCACAAGTCTGTTTTCCAATATAGACACAGACTTTTGGCTGTTTTAAGAAGATATGAAATCCACTGGATCTTTAATACAAGGGCTGCTTCTCACATTGGTGAGATTGCTAAGTGTAGTCTACCTGTAAATCATAGGTGATAGCTCCTTCATGATCGTCCTTTAAAATGATGTATCCAACTCCAAATTCAGAATATTTTTCCACCATATCTTTGCATGCCTTGCTGTAGCAGTTGTCCCAGTTAGTTAGAAACATTATCCATACTGAGTTCTCCAAATGAACACATTGTGAAGTGGCTGGTACTCTAGGAAATCTGAATCCTGTGGCTATATCTGCTCTGAACTAGCTCCAACTAGCTCCCTGTCTTGAGTCTTCATCTGGAAAGTAAGGCTTGCATTCCCGTGTTCTCTGAAAAGCTAAACAACTCCAATATTCACTAGGCATGCCTAGGCCTACTATACCTGATTTTTTTTAAAAAAGGTGAAATTCACATTACATAAAATTATTTTAAAGTGAACAATTGGGGTGGGACAATGGTTCCTCAGTGGCAGAGTTCTTGCCTGCCATGCTGGAGACCCGAGTTCGATTCCTGGAGCCTGCCCATGCCAAATAAATAAACAAATAGAATGAACAATTGACCAGCATTTAGTACACTCACATAACTGGGCAGCCACTGCCTCCACCTAGTTCCAAAACATTTTTATCACCCCAGAAGGTGATAAAAGGAGACCCTATAAGCACTCCCCATTCCCTGCTCCTCTCAGTCCCTGGCAACCACCAAACTGCTTTCGGTTTCTGTGGATTTACCTATTCTGGTTATCTCATATAAAAGGAATCACAGAATATGTGACCTTTAGTGTCTTGGTTCTTTCACTTAGCATAATGTTTTTGTGGTTCATCCAAATAGTAGCATTTTTCAGAACTTCATTTCTTTCTATGGTTGAATAACATTCCATTGTATGTGCATGCCACAATTTGTTTATCCATCCATCCACTGATGGACATTTGGGCTGTTTCCACCATTTGGCTATGTGACTAGTGCAGCTATGAACATGCATATACATGTATATGTTTGAGTACCTGCTTTTAAGTCTTTTGGGTATATAACTAGTAATGGAATTGCAGGGTCATGTGGTAATTTTATGATTAACTTTTTGAGGCATTGCCAAAACATTTTCTATAGTGGCTGCACCATTTTACATTCCCACCAACAATGTACAAGGGTTCCAATTTCTCCACATTCTCTTTAATATTTATTACTTTCTGGGTTTTTTTCTTAATATTATAATGCTTTCCTAGAATGTGTAAAAGTGGTACATCGCTATGGTTTTGATTTGCTTTTCCCTAATAACTAATGTTGTTCAGCATCTTTTCAAGTGCTCCTGAAACTTTTTCTTTTCAACCTCACTTTCCTCAGTGGTAAAACAAAATATGTCTACCATAGAGAGTTGTGAAAATGAAATAAAAATAATATATAAAAGAGCCCCTATTACAAACACTTGTACATTAATAGGTCCTCGGTTAAGTGAAAGTGTCTTTCTCACTATACACTTATTAAGCAGAGGCAATATTTAAAATTGGTGGCAATCAGCTGGCACATGACCATCAGAAGTTCCTGAAGCCCCCTGCTTGCCAGAAATCACCCTCTTTAGTTGCCAGATTTAGGAGATCAGAGTTGTCTCAGGGTAAGAGATAGGGTACCCGCAGTGGTGAAGAGCTCTCAAGGGGCTTTGGACAGCAGCTAGTTACCATCCTGAATGGAAATATTTTAATATTTCAACAACTAGCATGGTCACACCAATGCATAGAAGGCATTATTCTAACATAATCTACATATGTCCTCAATAAAAATTATAATGACAACATTGGTTCATTTATTTGGGTTTCCATCACTTACAGACATTCCATTTACTTCTTCCCTACATATCATGATGAAAAAAGTAGATTAAGTATCAACTACGCTTAATGTCCCACTATCACCATAACTAAACATAAATTATGCTTATTTCCCTTTTTGCTATAGGTCAGGATGTTAATTGGCATGTGCTTGATGCATGTACTGGCTGAGCACACTGATACTGACACTGGGTATCTCTTGTACAGTACTGGAAACCACACAGGATAGTGAGTCACAAATGATGGATTCTAGTCAGTCACCCACTACTCACCTCTGTATCCATGGACAGTTAACCTGGCAGAGCCTTAGCTCCCTTTCTACAAAATCAATGTAGTGTCTACTAACTGACATCTTCATAGATAGCTGTGAGCATTTAAAAACATAGCATTTGCAAAAGTTCTGTGCAAATGTGGGATACTATTATCTGTGCTATTTCTTATCGGACACTGGTGGTCAGAAAGTTGGGGTGGAAAGAAACAATACACAGTTATGGAAAAGACTATGTAAACATGTGCACACACAGATCTACTTGGGAATAGGCTAAAGTCACAGGCAGAGGCAACCAGAGAGGCTTAATCAGGTGAGCATAAAGTTGACGGACGTGACCTTGACCTGGGCCAGAGCTCTCAGGAGAAAATCAAAAGATGGTTGACCAGAAAGCAAGTTGGACAGAACAAACTTCTGAAAGTGCTGGGAGCCCTAAAAGGCAATTTGGCCAATTCCAGGAGTTATTTTTGGTATATCCAGAAAGAACTGTATTTTCTTCAAACACCAGAGACTGAGAGAGAGCACTGTGTGTGTGTGTGTGTGTGTGTGTGTGTGTTTACAAGCAAAACTGAGCTCTGACTGAGCCACCAGCCATGGGTTCTTAAAGTTTGGCTGATTACGTCAACATTTGAATTATTCACTACAAAGTAGGGGTGCTAAGTATTTGGGAGATGGACAAGGCTTTGACCCCAGGGGCAGAGGAGAACCCACTTTGGTTTCTTGGCTGACCACAATAGCAGCCCTACCATGAGTAAAGGGAGACTTCTGTTGAATTCTCATTGGTGTTTTTGCCCCTGGTTACTGGAATGCTGGAATCCCTGCTCAGACATTCACAGGGGAAGTTGTCATAACCACCCCCAAGTGTGAAGAACAAAGTCATGCAGCTTGCAGCATCTCAACTAGAGAGAGTTAAGAAGCTGGATTTTTTATTACTTCACTGAGCTGCTGGCTCAATAAGCTCGGGAACCACCTACTTCTGCACCTATATGAGAAACATAATTTCTGATTGTTTAAATCATTTTGCTCAGGGCAATCTATTTCTATGTTGAACTTCATATTTTTTTCTTTCCCTCTTAATCTTCCCTGGAGTCACGGTCTGCTACTGTGTTAGTTAGATTCAGTTGTCAACTTGGCCAGGTGAGCATACCTAGTCTTGTTGCTGTGGACATGAGCCAATGGTACATGAACCTCATTTGTTGCTAATTACATCTGCAGTCAGCTAGGAGGCGTGTCTGCTGCAATGAGTGACATTTGACTTAATTGGCTGGTGCTTAAATGAGAGAGCACAACGTAACACAGCCTAAGCAGCTCGGCATTCCTCATCTCAGCTCTTGCAGCTCAGCCCAGGCCTTTGGAGATGCAGAAAGAAGTCACCCGGGGGAAAGATGTTGGAACCCAGGGGCCTGGAGAGAAGACCAGCAGAGACCATCCTGTGCCTTCCATTTAAGAAAGAACCTCAGTGGAAAGTTAGCTGCCTTTCCTCTGAAGAACCAACAAAATAAATCCCCTTTTATTAAAAGACAATCTGTCTCTGATGTGTTGCATTCCGGCAGCTAGCAAACTAGAACAGCTACTGACAATTATCTCAAAAAAAATTATACTATGCAACCTACTCTCAAATGTTTAGTTAAGAGATAGATAGATAGAATGATATAATAAATGTTGCAAAGGTCCAAAAGTTGGTAAATCTGAGTATCTGGGTGAAGGAGTACATTGGAGTTCTACGTATTGCTTTTTTTTTTAAATTTATTTATTAATTTAAAAATTTAACAACAAACGAACAAAAACATTAACATATGATCATTCTGTTCTACCTATATAATCACTAATTCACAATATCATCACATAGTTGCATATTCATCATTTCTTAGAACATTTGCATCAATTCAGAAAAAGAAATAAAAAGACAACAGAAAAAGAAATAAAATGAAAACAGAAAAAAAAAGATTATGCATATCATACCCCTTACCCCTCGCTTTCATTGATCACTAGCTTTTCAAACTAAATTTATTTTAACATTTGTTCCCCCTATTATTTATTTTTATTCCATATGTTCTACTCTGCTTTTTTATTATTGTTGCAACTTTGCTGTAAATTTGAAGTTTTTTTTTTAAAAATGAACACTGTAACTTTCCAAAATGTAATAATGCAATAAAACGATGGAAAATTTTTTTAAATTATACTGCTCATGAATTTCAGATTAACCTGATCAAACAATATTTTCCCAGTACTAGTGCTTCTAAGTGCCATCAGGCTAAGTGTGGCCCAGAGAATTTTCTGCCTCCTTCACTGCTGACTTGATATCACTTCTACCTGTATTTTTCAACTTTAGTAGTGATCAAATGAAGCAATGACAGGGAATAAGTGGAAAGTGTTGACATTATGATAGTGAATTTATGCTGCAGTTTTAAGCTGCCCAAGTGAACTGTACGTCTTGACTGCTTGTCAACATTTGATTGTATATGGTCACATTCCATTAGCTACTGGTTTGTAGTATAGCCTATTTGAATTAAATACTGAAGTTACTCAAGCTTGTGAAATAAACATGGAAATAAAAATGGGAAAATAAAAATTTGGTTCAATTTCTCAAAAATAAAATAGGACCAACAATCTTTATCTTCATTTAAGAATATAAATTGCAGGTTGTCTGCAAAGGTCTTTATGCACCAGTTTTGGAGTAACACGCATTGTTGTTGCATTTAATATGCATACCATTTAGTCACACCAACAAAAGCGAATTCATATCAAGTCTACTGTTCTTATGTAAGCTGTCATCTGAAGATGATGTCAATTTGAACCATTATTGATGATGCTTTCAAAGTCTGCTCTTGACCCAAAACAATGCTCATGATGCATGGTCTAAATATTTGCTGAACTGAACAAATAACTAACAGATGGAAGGTTGTTCCTGTGGACATTCTTATGGAGAATGAAAAAGTCTTGTGAAATAAAGGCTTTGTTGGAAAAATTGATTATCGATTTGGCTAATAAAAACATAAGGAACATAGAGGTCTGAATCCTGGGGTCCCAGAGTATATTGTACACAAGTACATATCCCGAGAGAACACTTGAGGCCTGCCAAGGGGCCTCCCACACATCTGAAAGGCACAGTAAAGGTCTCCACACCATAAATTGTCTGCTCCTCAATTATCCACTGCAGCAGGAAGGATGCAGTTCTAGCTTTTCTCCACTGAGAAGGGAACCTATTCAGGCAGTGTGGACAGCAGAAACTCACTGTAGACCACTAAACTGCCCCTCAAAGAAACACTCTATTTACTTAATTCAACGCAGTTGAAGTTGGGAAAGTGTAAAAGTATGCTCTAACCACAAATACCTCATAAGAAATGTACAAATTCAAGGACAGGCTTCTCTTTAATTACACTCGGAGATTCTGAGAACACCAGCTTGTTGTTGATTAGGACAGAAATACCATCTTCCATGTTATGGCACCCCAAATAGGAGTTGAGTGACCTCAATGAGACTTTCCTTTGAAAACAGACCAGTCAAAAACTACAGAAGAATTTGCTAATATCAGTTGTTGTAAAGGCCCTTCTTAAGTTGCCCTCCAAATGTATCTAATTCCTTTGGGTTTTAATCAATGTGTTCATTCATCCTACTTTTTTTACAGCACTTGCATTGTCCCCAGTCCTGTGCTGAGAGCTAGGAATTCCAGATTCCTGCCAGAGCTTGGAGTCCAGTCAGGAGGCATGCGGACAATTGCAATGTGATGGTGCAGGAGCACTAATGGAGGGTGCAAAGGCTGCAGTAGAAGCTTAGGGAGAGGAGCCTCACAGTCTGCCAAGGATTAGCAGAGGTTTCCTAGGGAGCCAGCATTGAGCCAGCATTTGAGGAGGAATTTTCCAGGACTCAGAGAGCCATTCTGTATGATGTAACAGTAAGTGCAAGGATAGAAGAAATGAGATACGAATTTGGAGAACTTTACGTTGTTCACTAATGTTGAAGCATTAAGGACAAATAATTTGGGGAAAACTTACCAGAAATAAGGCTGGGCAGGTAGATAAGTGCTGGGATATGGAAAGCTTTGTTCATCATCCAAGGAGTTTTGACTTTATCCTGCAGTGTTTCTCAAAATAGAGTTCAAAAGTCCTTATGAAAGTTTTTTATGTTTTTGTTCCCATAGCAATAACAGTATTATTAGCAGTAGTAGCAGTACAGACATATTCCAGATCATCTGGATGACCATTTGCCACACAATTTCAGTGCTCGCATTTATGTTTACAAGTATATTGGCATCACATTGGTTTCTTAGCTATTTAAACAAATACCATTCAATGGGTCGGCTTAAACATGGGTATTTATCAGCTGATGGTTTCAGAAGCAAGAAGGCTTCATTCCTCTCAGGGTCAGTATCTTTTAGCTGACCATGTATCTTTAAGATTCCTTGGCTTTTCTGTCACATGGCAATTTAAATGGCAATGTCTTCTCCTTTCTCTTCCAGGTTCCCTTGACTACCTTCTGGCTGCTCCCTGTGGCTTCTCTCTGTGTCCAATTTCCTTTGCTTATAAGGACTTCAGTCATATGGGATTAAGGGTCAGTCTCATTCAATTTGGGCACACCTTAACTACTAACATCTTCAAAGGTCCTATTTACAAATGAGTTCTCACCTACAGGACCAGAGAATGGGACCTGAACATGCTATTTGTGGGGAACATAATTCAATCCCCATCAGTCAGTCCACCCTCTGGAGCTCAAAAAGAAATGTTCTTTCCACATGCAAAATATATTTTTTCCATCACAACATCCCAGAAACCTTAGGCCATTTTAGAACAATGCCAAGTACAAAGTCTCATCAAAATCAATATGGTGTGGTCAGTCACAGGGCAAAATTCTTTTCTGTCTATGGACTTGTAAAACTTATAAAGCAAATTATCTGCTTCCAACATACAATGGTGGGATAGGCATAAGATTGACACTCTCATTCCCAAGGGAGAAAGTGAAAGAAAAACAGGGGTAACAGGTCCCAAACAATTACAGAACCTAGCAGGGCAAACTCCATTATATCTCAAGGTCTGTGAGTCATCTGAGCTTCATTCTTTGTCCTCCAGGTTGATGGGGTGGTAACCCCTCCTTCCAAGCACTTGCCCAGCAGCCATGCTTTCCCCCAGCTTTGGGAGGAAGCCCCGAACTCTCCGAGCACTAGAATGGCAGCTCTCTGGAAATGCCAGGACACAGGTCACACCATCTCTAAGCATTTGGGTGGTAGCACTCTCCCTGAACAATGGGGCACAATGCCTGCCCCCTCCAAACTTAGGGGTGGACCTGCTCTTTTTACACAGGTAGATAGGCGCACTTTCTTGCTCCCAAAGAGACTTTTTCAGCCCAGACCTTAGCTTCTATGGTCCTGCCCTTGAAGTTATTCCTCCTTCAATTCTTCCTTTCTCTGTCCCTTTCAGACATTGCTTCTATCCACATAAATTTCACAGAAACCTTGTTGGCTTTGCATGCTGCTGTAGGAAGTTCAAACCATCAAGCAATAGAACTTTTCACAGATCCTTCCTGGATAGCTACATTTCCAATCCTGACTTCCAATGAAATTGCTGACAGGATCCATGTTCAGTCACACTTTTTTTAGCAAAGGGTTCTCAATTAAACCCTCTAATGAAGGCCTGTCCTCCGGGGACTCATTTCCCAAGAAGTTCAGGGAGGTCCTCTAGCCTTAGACTCAGAGCACACTATCTGAATAGGATCAGAATTGTCCAAACCATCAATTTCTGGTTTCTTTGTGCTTTAGATTTCAGGTTTCAGCTCTTCCCTTTCCTCTCACATTTTACTATAAATTGCAAGGAGAAGCCAAGCTGCACCTGGCTGCACTTTAGCTTGGAAATCTCCTCAGCTAAAGATCCAAGTTTATTCCTTACAAGTTCCACTTTCAATTTGACATCAGAACATAATTTTGCCAGGTTCTCTGCTACTTTATAACAAAGATAATCTTTCTTCCAATTTCCAATAATAGAGTCAGCATTTCCTTCTAAGACCTCATTAGAAGTACCTTTAATGCCCATATTTCTACCAATGGGCTCTTCAAAACAATCTAGAATTTTTTCTATCAAGGGCCTCACAATTCTTCCAGCCTCTCTTTCCACATTGTTAGGTATTTGTAATAGCACCGCTCCACTTCTGGCACCAAAACTGTATTAATTTCCTGGCTGCTAAAACAAATACCATAAAATCTGTTGGTTTCAACAACAGGGATTTATGAACTCATGGTTTTAGAGGCTAGAAGGTTTGCTTCCTCCCAAGGTCAGTATCTTCTGGCTGGCTGGCAATCTTTGAGGTTTCTTGGCTTCTCTGTCACATGGTAATGCATATGGCAGTGTTTCTCCTTTCTATTTCAGGTTCTGTTGAATTCCAGCTCTGCATGCTCCCCATGGCTTTTCTCTGTGTACAATTTTCTTTGCTTAGAAGAGCTTCTGCCATATTGGATTAAGACCCACCCTCATTCAGTTTAGGCACACCTTAACTAATAACATCTTCAAAGGTCCTATTTACAAGTAGGTTCACACCCATAGGACTGGGAGTTAGGACCTGAATATGTTGTTTGTTGGGGCCATAGTTCAATCCACAGCATGCACCATGCAGTTGTCCCAGGCAAGGAGATAAAAAACAGAGATGTGTAGCTGAAGGCAAAAGGAGATGCTGAAATAGAGGAAAGCAGTGGCAGAATTGGGTCACCACATGGTACTCAATGGTACTAGGTATGCCAGACTCAAGATAATCCATGTTATGGTGTACTGAAACATATTTACATCGCAAAGGATGACCAAGTTTCAGAGACCAGTATAATTCATCTCATTAAATTCAGCCTGCTTATCTGAATGTTACTGGTTTTATAGTTTTTCCATAATACCTTTGGGTTATATACTTCTGTAAGTCATAATTGATAAGGAGTTTATATCTACTTTCATATTTAAAAACATACTTAGGAAATATTTAAGATTTAAGTAAACTCTTGAATTTGCAGGAATTCTCTTTTCCTTTAAATTGGGACTGTCGGTTATCCAAGAATGGTAGTGATAGCCATAGATAATGGGGAGTCATTAAAAAAATCTGAGCAGAGATTGGTGTGAACTGTTTAATGTGTTAAGATACCACCTTGGCAGCCACAAAGTGGAGAGACCACCATATGATCAGACTAGAGATGGAAAGACCTCTAAGGAGGCAACTGTAGGAATCCTCTTACTAAAATAACCCATTTGCTTAGTCCCAGAAAGCCGTTGTCAGGCAAAGGCTGGAGTACAGAGGAAATAAAGGCTTATCTGACAAGCAAAGTTGTACTGACATTTCAGGGCCTGCCTTCTCTAGCCAGAAGATTCCCCAAACTCTTACATGCATCATTTACATGGAGGCTTCTGTGATGATGCCAGAACAAAACTAGGACCATATTCCATGCTTTACTACAGAGAGCCAACAAAGTACACAAGAGAAGTTGCTATGTACTTGGTAATGAGGAAACAATCAGGGTCACCACTGCAAGCCAGTTGGAACTTAAGTCTGGCTCTTCACCAAACCATGTGTTCCTAGGTCTGCATCTGCCCAGAGAAGGTACCTTTTTCTAATTTTCACAGACTGGATGAAACTAGTCGAGATATGATCCCTGGAGAAAACTGCACCTTCCAGAGGGGACACCTTTTTCTGATGCATGAAGGCACCCTTTGGGCTGGCTGTGAGTTAATCATGCTTTTCTGAAGTTAAATCTCATCAGTAAACTATTCAAATTCAATCAGAATAAAGGATTTTTTCTTCCTGAAAGTCTCATGTGTAAAAAGCATATGACTTACCCATAAAAAGGCATAGTACCAAGGCACTCAATAAGCCAAAAGGATTAGATGCCCTCTGCTCACCTCGGGGGCCATCCAGAATGGGGTACCAACTGATGTGTTTCTCCGTAGTCGTGTACTGGTGAGTTGAGCTGAGACACCTACAAGAAAAGGGTGCTGGAATTTAGCAGTGAGTAGAGGGTGATGCTAGACCAGGGTTTGGCAAACTGTTTCCCATAAAAGGCCAGAAAGTAAATATTCTAGGCTCTGTGTGCCATATAGTCTCTATCATAAATACTCAACTCTGCCATCTTAGTACAAAATCAGTCATAAATTACATGGAAACAAATGACAGTGACTGTGTTCCAGTGGAACTTTATTTATAGAAGCTGAAATGTGAATTTCATGTGATTTTTTCCATGTCACAAAATATTATTCTTCTTTTGTTTCTTTTCAAACCATTTAAAAATATACAATTTATTCTTAGTTCATAGTCGAAATAAAAACAGGAAGCGGGTCAGATTTGGCCCATGAGCTGTAGTTTACCAACCCCTGTGTTAGAGTATTTATCATTCCATCAAAATCACTGAATATTTTTTTTTCCTAATGAACATCACTGCCCATATTGCTGCAAGTCTGGAATCAAAAAGTTCTCAGTAACTACAATCAACCTAAAATATCTTCCTATTATACTACCAAAAATTTCGGATGGTTTATTTCTTAACAAGTTGCTTCATTTTATGAAGGAAAAAGATTGACATGTATTATCTAAAATAGAGCATCAGCATGAAAGAAAAAGATTTTAGTGCCTTTGTTACCAGAAAAATGCAGTGAGTTCTCTGCACATTGCACTCAATGACCAATTCCTGAGATCAGGGTTTCTAAGAGAAAAACAGTTTATTGCTAGGTGTGAAGCAAGAGATCAGATGGCCTATTGGCCCAAAATTCTGTCTTCCTGAACTGCAGCAATTCTGATAGTTTTATAGTATCAAAAGATGGGCAGGTTTTAGGATAATGAGCCTAATGGCTCCAGATGATGTAATTAGTGGTGATCTAATTATTGCGCATGAACAGACTGATTACATGCTTAGTCACAGAATGTATGTAGGAAAATAGCAGCCTTTATATGACGATGGGCATGATTTTTTGTATTATAATGATGTATAGGTCACTAATAGGTAAAAGTCTAAGGTACTGCACCTGTCAGGCAAGCCCATTTTGGTTAGATCCAGTTTGGGTTATCAAGTTAATTTTGGAACTGGTGTGGATTAGTTCTGGGTTGACCCAAGGTCCTTGATTAATAAACATTAGGGCTGTCTTTAGTGGTCATAAGACTCAAAAGTTGAAAAACTGGATACAGTGTAAATTTGTGAGAGTCAGTCCCAAGATTTTACAATCACACTGGCACAAGATAACGGGTATAGAATTATTATCAGGATTCAAGGCAGCTGGGTTATATAGTTCAGAGGATATTTCCCTCTGTCTACTCTAATATACCAGAAATGATAAAAGGAATATCTATATAATGATTGCATAATCACATCATCCCTTAAATCCTAACTTCTCAGTTACAATTTATCTTACTTAGAAACCTGGAAACCTAGCAAGAAAGCTCTGTTTATCAAAAGGAAAAAGAACTTGACTAATCATTTTATTATCTGGGGCTCAGTGTTGAGGATCTGAATTTTAATATAATTCAGGTCCATCTTAGTCTTCAGCCAGTTCTCTCTCTTCTTTATACCACAAGGGAACAACACAGTGGAAATAAAGGTACAGTGGATTAGGAGTCAGCAGACCTGTTCCCATCCCAATTATACCATTTACTGCAGGTCTTTGGGTGGACCACCTCTCCTTTGAGCCTCAGTTTTCTCACCTTCAATCTGGGGATAATGATTCCTGTCACAACTAACACAGAGGGTTCTTCTTAACGCGCAGAAAAAGAGAACAAATGATATATAAATTGTAAAGCACTTCACAGACATATTCTTTCATACCAAGCAGAAGTCTAATGCAGCCCATAGGAGGATAACAAAAGTTGCCAATAATGATGTTGATGATGACAATAAAACAGAGTTTCTTTGGCTAAGAGATTTCAATGGCGCTGGCAGGTCATTCTGGAGGCTGCTCTTATGCAGGTCTCAGCCAGATATCACAAACTGTCAGTTTGCAAAGCCTCACGTAACAATATTCATGAAAAATCTGAGGATATCCAGACACCATAAACAAACCACAAGATAAAGAACTCTAAACTAAAGGACAATTGGAGTACCACAAATATCCACCAACCACAAACAACTTGTGCGACCTTCTTCTTTCCCTTTAAAAACCCTTGCCTGGTCATGCCAAGTTTGGACACAATTTGGGTTGCTGCCTGAATCTGTGCTCCCTGAATTGCAATTCTAAAACCCCAAATAGATGCCCTTATTGCCTCGCAGCTTTCTTTGTTATTTCTAGGTTGACAACAAGAATTTAGAAAGCTGTATTCATATGTTCATTAGCGAAGGACACACCTTTGAGAACATCAGGTGCAAGGACACACAGGTAGTCTTTTGGTGGGTGGTGGTGATGTTAGCCCATTACATTCTAGTAGAAGGATAAAGAGGGCTCTCTAAACTCTATTGGCCATAGATAATTTCCCATTTTATCAAACTCTCTGTGGAGAACCAGGATCCAGTAAATAAGTTACTGCACATAGCCACCTACAATGACCAGGACAGAAGTTAAAAGTAATCAGACCTCCTCAGGGGGAAGGGGGAAGAATGCATAGATAGCATTGTAAACAAAGCATTAAAGCTTCCCTCTCTTGATCATTGTTGATAACAAACCTTCAAACCCCTGTGTGACAGGGGTTTCTCACACCCTTGTCCTAAACGCTTAAAAACAACTGTACCTTGTATTCCTTGCCCTTTGACTTCCATTTCTTGACCAGCCAGCACCTGAGAGATCTTCTCCTATTTGTCAGACCCAATAAAATCCGTGCCTAACTCTCTGCTTAGTTTATCCTTTGGTCTTAGAGCTGTGCCTACCTGAGCTGTTCAAAAGCTGGGTTGGAACAATTGGTGAGCCAGCCAGGAGATCAAAGAGGCACCATCATAGTGGGCATGAGTCTTGGGAAGGTAGAATCCATGGGGTAAATCCCAAATTGGCCTGTATCATCCATATAGGGAGGGACAGCTCCCTCCCAGATGCATGGGGACTGCTGCAAGAGTATGGGGATTTCCTGAAAACTCTGGTAGAGTTGCGAATGTTTTGCAACAGACAGCAAGACAACTGACCTTCAGCAAAAAAGAAAAATTAAAAAAACACCAAATAGTGGTGGCCATAGCCTGACCTCTTTTAGGAGTCTTACATATGACCATGGAGGCAGAAGAGACAGCAAAAGCAACAACCCACCCTCTGTAGGAGGACTTAAAACTAGAAAGAGATATGTGCCTTGCCCAGGTAGAAATGGATCTGACTGATCACCTGCACCAAGTGGATGGTCAGTTAGAGATTCTGGCATGCAGATATTCCCAAGTCAGAGGCCAAAAGTTGCCTTGGGCTAAAGTCTGGAGGATTTTAGCTGGGATGAGACCCCAAAGTGTAGGATCCCAAATCCTTAGAAGGGGAAGAGGAGGAGGAATGGGAGGTGAGGAGGATGAAGGGCCCCAACAGGTACACTCTATAATACAACAGAAATGGAATATCACTCCCTGGGGTTCAGCAACCCCAACCTCCTGAACAGAAATTACATGTCACTATGAGAGATTATACCACTGCTGAATTGGGTGATTTAGGGCAGTGGTAAAGATAAAAAGGCCTAGGGAGTTCCTACCCAATTGGCTTCGGAGGTTAAGGGACACAGGAGGAGAGGGGTTAGTGCTTTCTGGAGTAGAGATGAGTAAATTGGCATCTGTTACCCCCCACCCTTCTCTGTGACAATGCTTGTATGCTACCTCAGCTGATGTGAAAACTGCCTCCTTGTTAGTATCAATGGGTGTATGGCTGAATGGCCTAATGAAGAGGATATACTGCAAAATATCCCCCTGTGCTGGTTTGAAGCTGTTGTGTACCCCAGAAAAGCCATGTTCTTTTTCCTAATCCAATCTTGTGGAGGCAGACCTATCGTTTTGAGTGGGACCTTGAAGCCAGAAGACAAAGAACCAGCGTATGTCAGCTACATGCCTTGCCAGCTGACAGAGCTGCTCTGAATGCCACTGGCCTTTCTTAAGTTAAGGTATCTTTCTCTGGATTTGGACATTTTTACAGTCTTAGAACTGTAAACTTGTAATTAATAAATTCCTTTATAAAAACCAACCCATTTATAGTATATTGCATTCTGGCAGCATTAGAAAACTAAAATACCCCCATTGGCAAAACATGGAGGAGGCACAAGATGTTTTAAAGAGATTGGGAATGAAACATGCCATTTATGCCACAGCTTTCACAGGTCCTGATTGATACTGAAGCTTGTACTGCAGGAATGACAGATGTGGTACTGCATATTGCCCCCAACCATTACTATTGGCCTCTCACTTCTATCCTAAACTCACTAGTAAAACAGCCCATTTCCCTTGCTATGCAGGCTATAGCTGACCTTGGAAAGTCAGAAAGCCTGCAAAACAAAAAAGGGCGGGAGTAAGGGTAATCGAAAAGCTCCTCTCATGAGTATGATTGCCCTAATCTAGTATCCTGCAAGCAGATGGGATGGTTCCTGTTGCTGCAGGCACAGAGATAAAGATTAAAGTAACACCACCTCTGCAGGCAGTGGTTCCAAAGATTCCCTCATTACTACAAGTAATTAGCACTCAATTATGTCATTATTACTTTGTTTTAAACTTATATAGTATTGCTTTATATAAGGCCAGTCAACCTGCTTTCGCCTTCACCTCAGAAAGAGAACAAAGGATTTTCACCATGCTCCCACAAGGCTATTTACTTAGCCTGACCCACCTGCCAAAGCCTCATGGCAAAGGATTTAGCTAAGTAGAAAAGTCCCACAAGTGTGACACTATTTCACTATATTGATGATATGTTAACCAGTAACTCTCTTTCAGAACTAAAAGAAGCCTCAGGCTCATTGTTATCTCACCTTGAGAGTCAGAGATGGGCAATTAATAGTGACAAACTGCAATACCTTGGCTGCTGTATCAAATTCTTGGGTGTTACATGGTTGGGTAAGAAAAAAATTACTCCTTCTGCAGTAAATGATAAGTACAATGTTTTTCTCTGCTGCATATGCCAAAACAACTAATGGCACTCTTGAAGTTGTTGGATGTTGGAAACCTTTTGTTCCTCACTTAGCCCAAATGTTAAAACCATTGTATATGTGTTTTGGCTTGCTAATGCTGCTGGAATGCAATATACCAAAAATGGATTGGCCTTTACAAAGGGGATTTATTAAGTTACAAGTTACAATTCTAAGTCTGTAAAAATGTCCAAATAATGGCATCAACAAGAGGATACCTGCACTCAAGAAAGGATGATTGTGTCTGGAATTTCTCTGTCAAGTGAGAAGGCACATGGTAATGTCTGCTGTCCTTCTCTCCTGGATTCTGGTTTCAAATGGCTCTCTCAGCTCCTGTGGGTCTTTCTGCCTTCTTCTGGGGTGCTTTTTTTCTGCATCTCCAAATGTCTGTGTTCTCTCCAAAATGTCCATCTCTTAAAGGATTCCAGCAAGTGGATTAAGATGCAACTTGAATGGGCAGGGTCACATCATCATGGAAACAACCTAATCAAAACATTCCACCTATAATGCATCTGCAGTGTCTCGGATTAGATTAAAAGAGCATGGCTTTTCTGGGAGTCAGCCAAAATATTGTAATCTGACCATCTTTTACACAAAAAATGCCTGTTAAAATTTTTAATCTGGGGCCTCCTATTCCTGCAGGAACTTTATGTATAACCATGTGGATCCTTCTCATGCCTAAACTAACAATAAATGTCATGGTAGAAGATTCTCAAAATTTGCAAATGGGAAAATATCTGGTGTTTAAAACCTTCCCATAATGTTCCTCTACCTGGTATCTTGTTGTTGGCCAATGAAACTAAATTGTTAGATCTGCAGGAATTACCCCTTATTGTTCCCCGTAAACATCTTTCTTTTTGCCCATAGCACCCTAGCAAACACCTTTCTACAGTATGCTTCAGCAACAACCCATGCTCACAAGTGAACCCAGTTTGGTTTGGCACAGATTTGCCATCTTCAGGCACTACTGGCCTTCCTTAGGCTATGACTTCTGTGAATTAGACCATGTGATATACCCTGTTGGCCTTGTAGAATTCAATGCATCAGAAAGTCTGGAAAAGAATCTTAGTCTCTTTGTCTACCTGGTTTAATTTCCTTGCTTGGCCACAGTGGCATCTTTTTGTAACGTTGTTGTCTCTGTGAGGTGAATTCCCAATGTTCTGTTATCTCTTATACTGTTGTTGTGGAATATGGATGCAATGTCTGTGTTAAGGCCAATGTAGTCTGCTGTGTAGGGATGGATTGTGGAGACCCGGGCCCAGGCATCTCCCCCCAGTATTGAAAATAAGTTACTACGTGTAGCCACCTACAATGACCGGGACAGAAGTTAAAAGTCATCAGACCTCCTCACAGGGAAGGGGTAAGAATGTACAGATAGTATCATAGCAAAGCATTAAAACTTCCCTCCCTTGATCACTGTTGATAACAACCTCCAAACCCCTGTGTCATGAGGCCCTGCTAAAACTTTGTTTTCACACACTTGTCTTAAACCCTTATAAACAACTGCCCCTTGCACTGCCTGCCCTTTGTGGTGCACAGACTTTCACTTCCAGACCAGCGCCTGGGAAAGATCTCCTGTTCTTAAGTCCCAATAAAATCTATGTCTAACTCTATGCCTAGGTCTTCAAAAGCTGGATTGGAACACTCTCCACCATACTTTTGGTAAAAACAACTATATCTTTCTGTTTGGAATTTCTAGAAATTTCTTTTGTAGCAATTAGAAGTTTAGGAGCCTTTTACTGGAAAGATTAGGAGCTTTTACCCTCAGGCCAAATTGCAAAAGTTCGTGAATATATGAGTGAGCACCATTTCCCATCCTCATCCTCCTAGAATTTTTCCCTCATGACATATTCAATGCCTGAGGACTGTGTGGAAAACATATCACTGATGTCATACCTGCAGAATACTATTGGAATTATAACAATTGCTTATATAAAGGAGGAGCATAAGACATGAACAAATTGTCCCTTCTACTTTTCCTTGTTTACTTTTTTAGTAAACAGACCAATATACCTAAAGCAACTTCACCTGTTAAATAATTTCTTCTGAGCAAGTGATTCACTGATACATTTTATACATCTCTCTTATCCAGAAAACAAATGGATATTCAAAATCAATCTCTTATTCTACTATGTTGACATTGATAAAGAACACTTTAAAAAGCTCTTCTCTAGGGCAGGCCACGATGGCTCAGCAGGCAGACTTCTCGCCTGTCCTGCTGGAGACCCGATTCAATTCCTGGTGCCTGCCCATGAGAAAAAAAACAGAAAAAAGCTCTTCTCTTTTTGTTTTCTCATTATTTTTAACAATGATCCTGAAGTACTCACTATTTTTTAGTTAGTTTTTTAACTAAAGTTATTTTTTTAACTCATTTAGGAGATGAACCATTCAATAAATCCGAAATGGAAACCCAAATGGCCTGTTAGTTTATGGAGATCAACATATGGGTGTAACCAGAAGACATTTAATGGTTCTCTGGCCTTAGGTGACATTGCTCTGTACTTCCTCTCACTCTTCCATTTCCTGTTAATGTTTCCACTTCAACCAGCCTCTCACAACAGCAATAATCACAATTTACAAGGATATTAGCTCCTAGACCCAAAGGACTATTATACCTTCTGCTCACAGGGAATAAGTGTGCCCAAGGCTAGTGAAAGTCATTTGAAAACCAAACTGCCTTCTCTTTTCATATGCAAAAGAAGAACTTTCAAAATGTAAATTATAGACAACTGCGCTGAGATGTGAAATTCTTACCAGAAAAACAACAAAAACTTTCCATCAAATTCTTATAGAACATTTTTATTTTTCATCTTTAGTAAAAGTATTTCTAAAGCTGAAAATAGATTAACAAATGGCATCTCCTAGGGTGATCCATCTGCTAACCCCCTACTCTCCAGCCTGCTTTCAACTGGAAAAGTCCCTCAGCCTATGGCATAGGGAGAAGCCCCTCTCCTCTGAGATTGCAATAAATTGTCGCCTTTGGCTAAACCGCACACATCAAGAAAACAAACGACAAGCAGTCATTACCGAAGTCAACGAGCTTAACTCCTCCTTCTGTTGTCAGAAGAATGTTATTCCCCTTGACGTCACGGTGGATGATTCGGTTGTTGTGCAAATGCTGAAGGCCCTGCAGGGTGCCGGCCACCAACAACAGGAAAGAGAAAGGGAGAAATTTATACGATTATTTTTAAACTGTCAATCCCAATCCCCCTAATAAAAAGTCTAATCAAAGTCTACATTTGGTTATACCTCCCTGCAGTTATAAACTTTACATATTATCGGGGATTTTTCCCCATTGTTAATATTCAATGGGGATCCAAGCACTGGACAAATTTCCCCCTTTGCTGTCATCACCAGCTTGATGGACATTCTTACCAAGAGGGCCTTGTACAAGATGTATGAGATCATTGCTTCATCCAAATGCTGGCCGCATTTGAGTAGACCTTTGACAAGTTCAGTGACCGAGCCTCCGTTACACAGCTGCGAGAGAAGGGACAGAGAAAGGAGAAAACAAGCCAAAATAAAAGAAAAAGAAATTAAGAAGGAAAACCCACTGATTACTGACCAAATGTATTAAAGTTAATTTGCAATTCATAAAATTCCAACTTAGGATAGACTTTGACTTCCACTATACAGTCAAATCTAGTCCTTTGTATGTGAATAAGAATAAAGAATAAGAATATATTCTTTATTCAAGGTGAACATGAGTGAAAGTGCAATCCAAAAGCTTGCTTTGAAAATGTCAAGTTAACTACAAAAGCATAAGTGATTATTTAGAAATTTCAGGGAAAAAGCATACATTATTAAGCAAAATAAAATGACCACTTGCATCGGACATTGCTGGGAGAAGACACTTTATTGAGAAGGGCTTTTTCAGAAGGCAAAAACAATGGACTTGTAGGGGTTTCCGAAGAAAATTGAACATACCCTACAGGGTTGCTGATGGCAACACCTAGTGATAAGATTAGTTTGCATCCAGTAGAGAGAGCTTATCAGAATGGATGAGCATGCCATACTAATCCATCTATATCTGATTCCAACTTTGTAAGGAAACCCCTGTAAAATGGAAACAATGTAAGCCAATCAGAGCATTTCCTCAGTTGCTTCTGTCCACATTCACCCTATGTGAGCTTCCCTTTTCCACTTTTTCCATGGAGCTCCCTTCTATTTTCTGAATAAAGGTGTGAGATCCTAAATTTAAAGTTACTGAAAAGTTCTTCTTTCATCATACATAATCAGATGATTCATGGTCTGTTTTTCACTTTATGTGAAAATAGTCTATTTTTTTTTTAACTTTGCAAATTGGGGATAAGAAAGGGTAGGAAGAGGCAAATGGATGCCCTTGAAACCTAGAAAGTAATACATTTTAGTCATTTCAAAATTTTCTGCTACTAGTGCTGGCACTACAGGTATCAGACGCCCAACCAAATGCTGTTTCTAGAGCTGACATTGCACTTAAATTTTACAGAACGGAGTTTGTGTCATAAATGTGTTTAACCATCTGTTCTAGTTTGCTAGCTGCTGGAACGCAACACACCAGAGAAAGAACTGAGGTTCTTTCTTACTTGGGAAGGTACAGGGCAATCTCTGCTGGCCTTCTCTCCAGGCCTCTGGGTTCCAACAACTTTCCCTGGGTTGATTCCTTTCTCCATCTCCAAAGGCCTTGGCTGAACCGTGAATGCTGAGATGAGGTATGCTGAGCTGCTTTTGGCTGTGCTGCATTAAGCTCTCTCATTTAAGCACCAGCCAATTAAATCAAACATCATTCATTGCAGCAGGCACGCCTCTTAGCCGACTGCAGATGTAATAAGGAACAGATGAGGTTCACATGCCATTGGCTCATGTCCACAGCAATAGAACTAGGCACCTTCATCTAGCCAAGTTGACACCTGAATCTAACTACCACATGTCCACCCCTTGTCAACTTGGCAATTACACTCATCACCTTAAATGATATTAAAGTGCAAAAAATTCTCTTCTAGCTGTGGACCTGTGAATCTCAAAACAAGTTACCTGATACCAATATGCAAAGGAGGGACAGTCACTAGATCTTTTGGGAGAAATTGGAAGGAAAACCAGCAGGGCAAACACGATTGGATTTCAAAGTTTGAAAGTCATTTATCCTTCAGCTTTAGAAAGTGGCAGTCCCACCCTTTCCAAGGGTCTATGCAGTGGCCCAACTCTTTCCAAATCAACCTCTAGGGACATTGAGGAAACCACCTTTTTTTCAGCTCCACTCTCTCCAGGCATCGGGGCCACACCTAGGCTCTCTGCCATTTCTGGGGCACATGCTCAACCCCTCTATGTGGTGGCAGCCAGGCTCTCCCCAGTGCCCCAAGGACCGTGCTGTACCTTTTCCAAGGCCTAAGACGGCACAACTCTTCCACTGCAATGAGGTAGGAGACTCATCCTCTCCATGTATATGGGTGGGTCCACTCTCCTGGCCCAAGGTTTCTTGGCCTCAGACCTGAACTTCCATGTTTCTCACTCTGCAAACTCCAATTTGTCCCTTTTGTGTTCCCCTTTGTCCAGATTGGCAGTGGTTTTATTTACACCAACAGTCTCTTCAAGCACTCCAGGACTTCTCCATCATTCTCTTCACACTTCCTCCAAAATCTTTCCCCTATCCATCAAAAAAACTGGTCCAACATGTCTGGTATTTGCAAACTGCAGCAGCACCCCACTTCTCTGGTACCAAATCTGTTCCAGCTTGCTAGCTGCCAGAGTGCAACATATCAGAGACAGATTGGCTTTCAGTAAAAGGGGATTTATTTAGTTAATGTATACTTCTTCAGAGGAAAGGCAGCTAATTTTCAACTGAGGTTCTTTCTTACGTGGGAAAGCACAGGGCAATCTCTCTGCCAGTGCTCTCTGCCAGTCTTCTCTCTAGGCCTCTGGGTTCCAACAACTTTCCCTGGGGTGATTCCTTTCTGCATCTCCGAAGGCCTGGGCTGAGCTGCGAGTGCTGAGATGAGGTATACTGAGCTGCTTTTTTGGCTCTGCTACATTGAGCTCTCTCATTCAAGCACCAGTCAATTAAATCAAACATCATTCATTGCAGCAGGCACACCTCTTAGCCGACTGCAGATATAATCAGGAACAGACGAGGTTCACAAGCCATTGGCTCATGTTCACAGCAATAGAACTAGGCACCTTCACCTAGCCAAGTTGACACCCGAACCTAACAACCACACCATCTCATATTCAACTTTAGACTTCAGTGACATTATGCTCTCCTTTTTCTTTTTCTGTGATAAAAATAATGGAAGATGATATCTTGTACATTTAGTCTTTATTATACATTGTAAATTACTGAAGTTTGACTACACAAACCGGGTGTAGTATACTTTATCAGCAATGAAGGATTCAAATGTAATTTTTTTATACATGATTTTTCAATTTACAGGTTTGGGTTTATTACATGCCATCTTAAATCAAGGGTTCTTAACTGATTTGAGCAGAACAGATGAAGACCCTAAAATTATAGGCAGTGTGTTGTATTTGTTTCTTGCATTTCTATGGGGAGAAAACTTTGAGCTTTCATGGGATCCTTAGTCATCCTTGACTTTTAAAAGGGAAAGGCCCTGCTTTAGAGACACACTTTGCAAATTGGGAAAGAGTTAACTAGAGAACAGTGGGTGATCCCATTGGGTGTGGTTACTTGAGTCAACTGGCTTTTTTATGAAAGGAAACCTGAAAGCACATGGATTAGCATGTTTTGCAAAAGAATACAACTCTTTATCCAGATAATAATATATCAGGATTATTATTTTTTTAATTTTTATTAATAAAACCAATCAATATACAATATGAACATTCTTTTTTATCACATAGTTGTATATTCATCATCATGATCATTTCTTAGAACATTTGTATCAATTCAGAAAAAGAAATAAAAAAAAAAC
>PVIY010029150.1:0-32350 GCA_004026745.1 Myrmecophaga tridactyla
CACTCAAATGGGTGGAGACATATCATCCCCTAATCCAGTTTAACAACCATTCTTAACTAAATCACATCATCCAGGGAGATGATCTCATTACAGTTTCAAACACACAGCATTGAATACAGATTATTCTACCTTTAAGGAATGGGTTTTATATCAAAACATGGCTTTTCTTAGGGGGCATACTTCTGTTCAAACCAGCACAGTGTCATACTTAGTCTTTAAAAGTTGTTGATTAGGAACTTTTGTTGATTCAAGGTACTTGAAGCAAATATCTTCTTTGAACATGTTTATAGCAGATCATTTTCAATATAATTTTAGGTCCATAAATAAGAAAATTGTCCTTCCCGGTTTCTTCAAAGGGGCTTCAGAAGACTATGAAATTTTGAGCAAACCAGATAATTTCTCTAAGCTTCAGTTCCTGCACCTCAAGAATGGGAAGAAATAACAAACCCATGCATGGGAAGAGTTTGTTGTTAGTCTTGGGATCCATCCATAATTAGAGACAAATTAAAGCAAAACAGGTCAGGAAAGCAGGGTAAAAATCAACAGAGCAGGCACCAGTTCTGTCCATTCACAAGGACTAGGGATGTGCCAGGCATGGAATTGGAGCCTGGACTAAAATGGAAGCTCAGACCCAGGACCCTGAACCTAGGAACCCCATTAAGGAACTGCTGGTGTGCTATGAGGAGAGTCATCCTGATGTGCAGGGAAACGAGGGAGGGAGGAGGGAGGCAGGAGCAGCAGGTAGGATGGGAGTGTGGGACTTCTTTTCAGCACTAAGTCTTTCCTTCTCAGTCAAATAAATTAGGAAAAGAGGCTGGATAAGGGTTAATTAAAGATATCTAAGTATAAGTCACGTGATTCTCAGTGCCACTGTATCTTCTATAAAGTGGGGCATCAATAGTACTTAACTCAGGCATGATGGCAAAGAGTAAGCGTTATCTAAGTGAAAGTTTATTACGAGGAAGTCACACCATAAACTTAGTGCCCACCGCCTACCGAAGTCTCTAACATCAGCATTACTCCTTTAATTCCAGGCATTGTGCCCCTAGGATAATTTCCCTCTCCTCCCTTCTATTCTTCTTTCCTTTTCTATATATCAGAGGACACATATGGTTGCTTCAAGCAGCTGTATGAGTCATAGCAGGTTTTCAATAGGAAATGTTTTAGGGGCTGGGCTACAGGAGTGGGCAATGGCCTGTGGGTGAATTTCTAAAAGTTTATAAACCAAATGAAATGAAAGGCTCTGTGAAGCCATCTGCCTCAATACTGAAAAACAAGCATCAGACTGTATCGATGCAGGTAAAGGTAATTGATACCCATTTGTAGTAGCTGAATAGATTATATGGGCAAAAACAGCACAGTGAATTCACAGCTCACTTAAAAAAAACTGTGTAGACTCACTGCTTACAGTGAGGTCTCTTTTACATTGCTTGCAATGCTTACCGTGAACATCTCTTCTTTTTAAAGATATGAAACCTAAAAGAATTTGATGTTTCCTTTCTGGGCTTTATGTTTTAAAAAATGAATATTTCTTTTACTATAGGTAAGACATCAAAAAGAACATTCAAAGGTTATATACATATACATATGCACATATATCCACATATGTGTGTCTTGGAGGAGAGAGCTGCCCTACTAGCTTAGCCATGCCTACAAAATATGGCGATACTGCCATTTTCTTGGTGACTATTCATTTTTTAAGTGGTGCATCACTTGCATATACTGCTGACATGAAGTAGGTAATATAGTACTCCTCATGGGTTAATGACATTGTTCAAAGAGCAAGAATGATCTCACCAGCAGCTCGTTCAACCCAGGACTATAACTATTTTCATGGCAGCTGAACTGCAGACAATTTCACACATACCTGCTGTAGTAGTTAGGTTCAGGTGTCAACTTACCCAGATGATGGGCCCAGTTGTTCTGTTGTTGTGGACTTAAATCATCATTATGTGAAATTTATCTATGGCTGATTACATCTATCGTATCAATATCAGCAGATATTGCCCTGTGCCTCCCCAAATTAGTACATTTGTAACAAAATAAATTCCCTTTATAATAAAAGCCAGTCCAGCTCAAGCGTATTTCATTCCAGCAGCCTTAGCAAACTAAAACACCTAGGAACTAAACTCAGAATTTATGAAATAAACCATTAAGGCTTGGTGCAACTCTGCTAGAACCAGTTTCAAAATTTAACCACTGATGCAGCTGACAAATTATTCAGAGCTATTCAAAAACTGTGTGGCTAGAACTTTCTGACAAACAGAATGAAAGAGGTGGAGCTGAGTGAACCATTTAAATCCACTAGTCCAGGCTTTCTTATTTATCAAAATCTTGGAACTCCCTGAGTGATAAAAATTAGAGCTTATGTTGGCATGGAAGGTTGAAAATGGTATATAAGTGGGGAGACTAAGTATTAGCTTCTCTTGAATGCTCATAGCAAGTGAATTTGGCTGGATGTCTAACTTCATCCAAAGCAGAAACTATCTCTCCAGCACCCAGAAACAAGCCCCATGCTGCCTCTCTGGGCACTTGATGGGTATAATTTGGGAGATAATAATAACAGCAGCCTCCTGATACAACCTAAATGCATCAAAGCCTTGCCACATGTTACCTCCTCCTGTCCTCATGACAGCAGTGTGAGATACTATAATCACTTCCATTTTACAGATATGAAACCTGAGGCTTAGGTCCAAAATCCCATAGCTAGCAAGTGGGAGAACCGTAAGAACTAAGTCCATTTGAGTTGTGTTTCCAACAACAACTCTGTTCATGTTGCTTGCCATGCATACTAAGCATGTTTTTAATTTTGCCAAAGAAGGCAAGCCCACAGCTGCCATGGAAAAGCATCCCCATGCATCTATATCCAGTTCAATGGGTTAATCAAACTGGATGAAAAGTAAAGCTAAGAAAGTTTTATAGAAACCATAAGAATTGAGATTCTATACAAATATTTCATGAAATGACTCACCCCACATTCTTCCTGTAATGAGTTCTCTGGCTCTTTATAGAGTCTAGTTTCCATTTGCTGAGGTTACACTTCATTACACAGAAACCCTTGAAAATAAAAACATCAAACATCAAAGCAGAATTTGTCTTCTGACCTATTTTTGATGATCATTGGAAACAATGAGGTTTCTGTGCATTTCCCTCCCTTTATGCTCTTTGTGATTACTCCCATCTTTTGTAATTCATTACACCCCAAGGCAATTACTGCATTTTGTGAAATGCACTGCTTTGAAATAAATTTCCATGAAAAGTTACAAAAACAGAATGCCACATTTCTGAGTAAGGCACTCTTCCTCAGGGCATTGTGGATTAGCCTTTCCATGCTAACGGTTTGGGATAGAGGCAATTTCTTTAGTAGTCCAGTCAGCATATTAAAAATTCCCAGAACGTAATTGTTCATTTTAGACCAGTCATTTGGTGGCTGCCCAAGGCAAGTTACATACTATATTTCTACCCCTTCTCTCTAAACACAGATATACACACATCTATCCATTGCTCATTTAACCACTTAGCTGAGGATGCCAGCATCTTCAGGGAGATAAAAATAAAGCACAAATCAATCTGAAATTTTTCAGAGATTGTGAGGTTGTATTCCACCTCTAACCAGGGCATTTCATAGCTCTGACATAAAGCCCTGGACTTGCAGGTCACTTGGGCCAGATGCCATTTAACTAAAACCTATACCAAGCCTGAACTAAGTAAGCCAGACTCTTCCCAACTCAAGTTATACTTCAGCATACATGGCCAGAAATTGCATGGGTGGCATTCAAGTAGTGAAAATTAAGTTGTTGGGTTTTTTCATTACTATTATTTTGGTCTTGTTTTATTTAATTGAATTGATATTTCCAGAATTTGACTTATGATGGAGTTTCTATGATTTCTTTTAAGCCAAATCTTAACAAGTTAACCAAGACAAATGGCCTTGATTTCAATTTTAGATTAGCAATAAATTCTTTACATAAAAGAAGATAAAAGGGGTCCATTTCAATGCATTTCAAAAGAGAAATAGCAAAGTGAATGTATGTGAACATGTATATGTGTTGAGGCCCTGGACGATAACTACCACAGGGGCAGATGATGTCATTCAAATCAGACGATTTAAGCACAGATACATCGAAGTTATACTCAAGTACAGAATAAGTAAGAAGCCTAAATAATTTTCATCCTCTGACAATGAGGTAGCTGCTGAAACTTCCAAAGCTGTAATTTTCTCATCTGTAAAAGAAGGCCTACAATGTTTCCTTTAGAGAGCTCTTGAGAAGGTTGTTTGAGATCCTGTAGGTAAAAGTGCTTTGTAAAATAAGGGGTCTCGACAGCAGGAGTAGCACATTGTCAAGGGGGCAGAACATAAAGGATTCTTGTCCTTTATTCTTCTGTTCTTGTCCTGCCTGACAAATGATTACAGAAAGCTATGCCATTCTTTCCCCCTTCTTCTACTTCTTGTCTCCTCCAAACTCATCCTGTGCATGTGAGTGAGTGAGTGTGTGTGTGTGTGTGTGTGTGTGTGGTGTACTGCTTCTTGACTGCTTTTGTTTCATAATTTTGCTACTGACATTATATTTTACTTGGTAGCATTCAGCTTTGACTACTGCAGAGTTAGAGCTTTCTTTGCTTGTATAGTATATGTTAGTGACTTCTGCTCAACTTTTGGAGAAGTTCTAGATAAGTAAGTCAACCTTTTTAAAGAAGCTATGCATTACAGTTATTTCTAACCAGGAGGCTAGAAGCAGAGGGCTCTTTATCCATCCATCAAAAGATTTACTTGAATCTCCTTTTATATATGAGTGAGAGAGAAGTTAATATGTTATAATAGGCATAAGAATAAACTTGTCAACTAAATAGTCCTGATCCCTGCCCTTGTAGAGCTTGCAGCCAAGCAACGAATTATATTAGTTAACTAGAATATTAAACTAGGCAGCTCACATTAATTGAAGGCATACTATATGCCAGGCATTGTTTGAAGCATTTTACATGCATTATCTCATTTAATCCTTGAAAGAGCTTTCTTTACTCACTGTCTCCACATCTTTGCCACCCTTTCTTTCTTGAAATGCCAACTTAGTTTTCTGGGGCTGCTGTAACAAAGCAACACAAACTTTATGGCTTAAAACAACAGCAACTTATTGTCTCACAGTGCAAAAGTCTAGAAGTACAAAATCAAGCTGTTGGCAGGGGCATGCTTCTTCTGAAGTTTGTAGAGTTAGTCGTTAGCTTCCTAGCACTCCAAAACTCAATTACTGCTTCTATTACATGATTGCATCTCTCTGTCTTCTGTATCAGTCATCCATCTCTCTGTCCAAATTTCTAATCATACTGGATTATGGTTGACCCTAATCCAGTTTGGTTTCATTTTAGCTAATAACATCTTCAAAGATCCTACTTACGATGAAGTCATAGGATCAAGGGTTCAGACTCAAACATGACTTTTTGGAAGACACAATTCAATCCATAACAGACATCATTTAAGCTTTTATTCTTACCATCCATATTAATAGCTGTTACCAAGGTCACAGACTATCACCAAGTTGCCAAATCCAGTTGAACCATTCTGAGTTCTCATCTGAGGACTCTCCAGTGCTTTTTGTTGTTGTTGTTTGATATGGGCATGCACCGGGAATCAAACTCGGGTTTCTGGCATGGTAGGCCAGAAGTCTGCCTGCTTAGCCACTGTGGCCCACCCTCTCCAGTACTTCTGACAAAGTTAACCCCTCCTTCTTTTTTGAAATCCTTCTTTCACTTGCCTTCCTGAATATTACTTTCCTTGTTGGTCAAAAAGAGAGACACCTATTACCACTTCTAGGGATGGAGTATCAACACATGGAGGTTGGCAAGTGTGTTAACAATGCCTGGTGTTGGCAACCCAGTCCTGGAGGAACCAACCCACTTCTTGGTTTGCAGAACAAGGTCACTAACAATGGCCAATGCTGGGAGCTTATTTTCGTGAAACACTCCTTTTGTGTGCCATAATGGAGGAACCCTCTTCCTTTCCCACCAGGGCCAGATAAACCACCTGTTGTAAGCTGGGTATTGTAAAACATGTCCTGCAGAGTCAGACTGTCTCCAGTGAATGTTTACATATGCTCAGGACAGTAGGAGAAGGAATGTACCAGGACTCTCCTTACGTATTAGGAGATTGTGTTTTATCCTTCTAGGCTGACACACCTGGTCCTGAGCACAGGATGTATTTGTGGGTTCCAGGGAAAGGCAGCAGGCCACACTAGGACAGTTCCCTACAAACTCCTGCTTTTCTCTTATCTGGCAGGCTGCTCCTCTTCTGTCTCATTTACTAACTCCACTTCATCTCCTTGACCTCTTAATATTGGAGTGTGCTGGGCCTTGGATCTCAGATCTCTCCTTTAGGTATCTATCTCCCTAGGTGAGCCCATTCCTCCTAGTACTTTAATACACCCACACACACCAATCATCCAGTTTCATTGTGTCACCTAAACACTAGCCTACCTACTAAACAAATCAAATACATACACAAGTTCTCTGCCTGAATAGGAACATCAAACTTAACATGGCCCAAACTGATCTTTATACCCCAAACCATCAAAAAAAAAAAAAAAAAAAAGGATCTGCTTTTCTTTCAGTGTTCTCTAACTTCATTTGGGTCTCTATTCAATGTCTTCTCCTACTTAACATTCTACTTTCAATTACACTCTAGCCCCATATCATATTAAATATTTATATGTTTACCATCTGTATTAGTTAGGGTTCTCTACAGAAACAGAATCAACATGGAACACTTGCAAATATAAAATTTATAAATGTGCCTCATGTGACCATGGGAACGCAGAGTCTAAAATCCTCAGGGCACGCTGTGAAGCCAACGATTTTGATGGACGGTCAGGATGAACTCCACAGGAGGCTCACCAGCCAAAGCAGGAATAGAGTCTGTCTCTTCTGAATCCTCCTTAAAAGGCTTCCAGTGATTAGTTTGAGCATCACTCATTGCAGAAGACACTCCCCTTGGATGATTACAAATGGAATCAGCTGTGGATGCAGCTGACGTGAGCATGATTTAATTCTATGAAATGTCCTCATTGCAACAGACAGGCCAGCACTTGCCCAACCAAACAAAATACCACCACTTGGCCAAGTTGACACATGAACCCGACCATGACATCATCTATCTCCCCAATAGAATGGAAGCAGGAATATCTCCATCTTTTGGAATAGTTGACTAATATATAGTAGCTGTCAAAACATAATTGTTAAATAAAAAAAATATAATTGTCACAACAACTTTACTAAGTAGGTGTTTTATGTCTCCATTTAATAGATGAAGAAATGAAGCACAGAGAAAATAAGTAACTTACCTAAGGTCATAAAGCCAGTGAGCAATGGAACTGGGATTTGAGACTTGGGATATTATTCTGAATCCATTTTTATAGGCCATGTCATTCCTGTGTGGTAATAATATCTCTAGAGAAGTAAAGGGTGTACTGGAGTTCACAGAAGGGATACCTAACCCAAGAATTATAAAAAGACACAGCCAGGTAAAGAAATATGGTGACTAATAGTCCTAGGCTGAAGCAACCTCATATATGCAAGCAAGGCAAAATCCCAGCTCAGGTTGGTGGTCTGTAATTGGTCAAATGAATAAAATTACCATTACCACATTATATAAACATAGAGAAATTAGAGCACAATATCATGGAACAGGCCTGTAGTATTCAATACTACATTCATGAAGACATTTAAATTCCTGGAACCATCAAATGTAAAGAGAAAAAGGAAGAACTGACTACCACTACAACCGCAGTCCCCAGGCCTATAACAAAGCTGTCAGAATTGACAACCCTCAGTCAAATACGTTATGGTACTAGTTTTAGTCAATAAGGTCAAAACCATAATTAAGTTATAGTTCCACTTCCATTGGGACCTTAGAGAAACAGTAAGTTTAGCAGAAAATGGCAGACCTCTAAATATGTAACTCCTTAGTGGATGTAACCAAGGCTCAAGTCCTTTACAATTCATGACAGAAAAGCAAGAGAAATGTGGAACTGCCTTTCTAAAACCAAAATAAAAACCTGGGAATATTTACCCTCTTACACTTGGTATACATTTTAGCACAGTTGTATTTGGAAAAAGGAAATAAAGTTTAAAGATTAAGGGCAATAGTAAGAAAGTACCGGGGCCTTGTATGTTTTAGGGACACAAAGCTCAGGATGCCAGTCCACTGGGATTTTTGCTGGAGTTTGTTCTACTATCCATCCTGACTACTTAGGACTATTGTGAAGGGATCTTAGTCACATTGGACTATTCTTTAAATTTTATTTTATATGTATTTATTTTGGTGGATGAAAGTAGAGTTAAATAAGTTTGAGGTGGGTGAGAATTCTCTTCTCTCAGCCACTCCCTCCCCTGCTAATAAGTCTCAGACCAAATCCTGCCACGTATATAGACTTTATAACAAATCAACTTTTGTTAACAAAACAGGTTTTAAAAATAAACTTTATACATTCTGTTTTGTAGGTTCAATGAAGTCCCAATTCTGTACTGTCAGATGCTCACTGTGCATGAAAGACAGATAGACAAATTCGAAGCAGACATGATATAATTCTAAAGGAATGATTTTGCATCCTTTAAAGTATTCTACAAAACAGCAATCCTCCTGAACCAATGGCAGGTCTCACAATTGTTTGAGGTTGAATCCTTAACTACAGGTTAGAATTTGTGTGCCGTCTTTATACAACGGTGAGAGAATCCCTAAAATAATTTAGGCATTCTATACACTTTGAATACTTCTAATGTCACCAAAGATAGCCTATTTTAGTCTTCATCATTTAATTTTACAATGTATTCATATTACATAATGCATCATACATATCTACAATTAGTAAGCCACTAATTTTACAATGAAATTCTTTTCTGACATTATTAGTAAAATTTCAAGGGTTAGTTAAAATATGGATAGCTAAAGAAGTTAGAAAATTAATTTCTGAGGTACTTTCTGAAATAGTGCTAGCTAGAGTCTGGATTCTTATTTAAGGCCACTGATGACCCCTACAGTTGAAGCTACAATATATATAAAATATCTATTATTTCACCATTGTATGCTGAAATATTACAAAGTAAATTAAAGGTATTGTAAGCAGGAGGTAGCAAGAAATACTACATGTGTCATATCCAAGTCCAGGTGGGTACTTTAAGAAGAACAAAACTTGTCACCATCTGGGCCAAATGGCATTACCCAAATCAGCCTAAGGAAAATGCTTTACTGAAAAACATACTGTTGGAAAATAATTATTGCCTCCTCCCTTACATCTTCAATATTTATCAACTCGAGCCATGAGCAGTGTGCTTTAGATCTATTTATAGTCCTAGACAAGACTTGAAAATATATTTTGGGGAATGCTTATCAAATTCTGCATAAAACCTTGTGGGGATATAAACTGGAACTAGACAGGAATTTTAGAATAATTTGGGAGGAACTCCTACGTTTATATACTTGAGGGAAGGTAGATAATTTCTTGTTGTGGAGGCTTTCCTATGCACTTTAGGATGCTCAGCAGCATCCCTGACCTCTACCCAACCAGATACCAGTAACACCCCCTCTCCCGATGTGATAACCATAAATGTCACTAGACATTGCCAAATGTCCTTTGGGGGCCAAAATAGAGAACCTATGCCCCAGAGAAACTCTCGCACATATGATCAAAGAGACATGAACAAGTATTTCTATTGCATCACGGTTTGTAATACTAAAATATCAGAAAGAAATTAATTTTCCAATAGTAGTGATTTGGATCACAATTTTGGTTTATTCCTACAATGAAATTTTATTCAGCACATAATTTTTTTTTTAAGTCCTGGAAGAGGTAAAGCCTGAGCTGAGGCTTAGAGGATAAATCTAGATACATATATTGTCAGAGATGAGCAAGAATAGGGAAGTATTCTGGGAGGGGACATAGCCCCAGTGAATGCAAGAAGATGAGAAAGTGCATGGACTGGGTGGGATGGTGGGGGCAGTTATGACAAGCAGTTTGCTTTGGTGGCAAGTAGAGTAGGAAGAAGGGAGCAGCAGCATGTAAAATTGATTCTGTGTATCTATAAATGTGGGTAAATCTCAAAAGCATAATGATGCTGAATAAAAAAGCAAATTGCTTAAGACTATTATCATGTTGTGCCATATATAAACATTTTAAGTACTTAAAACAATATTCCAAATATTCAAAATAATTCTTTAAATGCAGTAAAATTTTAAAAACCTGCGTGGGAATGTTTTCCATGAATTTCAGGGCGGTTGAAGAGGCAAATAATTCAAATGAAGTCAGGGAGGGAATGGCTTTAGTTTTCTCAATTTTATTTTACAAAAACAAATGATCTGGGCAGGCAATGGTGATGCAGTGGCAGAGTTCTCGCCTGTCATGTTGGAGACCCAGGTTTGTTTCCCGGTGCCAGCCCATGCGAAAAAAAAAAAAAAATCTGAAAATTATAGTAAAATATTGTATACTTTAGGTCTGGATAGTGCAATCATGGATGACTGTTATATTATTTTCTGTATAAGTCTACATACTACAAATATTTCATAATAAAAATAAAAATGTGAAATACAAATATATTTTAGAATAAATACATGAGTTACCTTTTGAGGGACTGATTGAAATTGAAAAGCTTATGGTTTCTCTAGGTTAATTTCTTTTCAAATATTCCATTAGACCTCTTAGTTTCTGAATTCCCCTCAACACTCATTCATAAGAGCTAAATATTTGTTTCAGTTCAGTATCATTCATCAGTCAATTTGTCAATAATGCAAATCCCACAAGATTAGATGATAGATCTGCTAAAGGAACTTTTAAATTGCATAAACATATTCCTAGTTGACCTTAGCATCATCAAGGTTCAAACTTTTATTAAGTATTTACATATTTAAATTATACCAGGTAGTGAGTTGGCTCCTCATTATGAGAGGCTAATAGCAGCAATTAAGACCATCTCCATCTATGAGAAAAGAACTGGACACATTGGTTGGCTTACAGATCGATTATTTTTTACTAGGGCTACAGTTTCACAAATGCACTTGAACAAACACAATGAACTCACAATGGTGATTAGAATTTAGCCCTTCATCTTTTTATATGAACTATTAATTATCTCTCATTTTTTATTAAATGACATTCTAAAGAAACAATTTTACAAGTAAGAAATATCTTGTCTCATACTGAGATTGGCAATGCCTGAAACATCTGCAACCTTATTCAAGTCAAAGTTCAGCCCAGGTGGAAGTCTCAACTTATTTTTTCAATTTCTTGTCTTTTAAAAGACCATGTGACTTAAAGTGATTCCTCTCATATAACAATAAAATGGAGGGTCCCAAATGATGAGAGTAGATGATAATAATCATAATTACGATAAAAGCACCATCAATGCACACTCCAGAAAGATATTTTATACAACATAAAGAGCTTAGCCCAAGACTTGGAAAGGGAAAAAACGTGCTTGTACTTTTGGTATTCAGACATTTGACATAATCACTTATGCCCTGGATAAAAAAAGAGCATGTTAGCAGGTGTCAAATTTGGAAATAGATAAAAATCTTTCACTTTATGAATAAAAAATTGAATATATATCCAATTTAGCAAAAAAAAATTGTGCTAGTTTCTAACAATAGCACTTTAATTAGTAACGTGGTGTTTTCTTTCAGATATGTAAACTATTTTCCAATCTGAGTTGTTTACTTACCTGTATTTGAATTAATCATTTGTACTTACTTCCAAACAATATGCTGTAGAATGCTCTTGTGTATTTTTTATCCATAATATAAAACAGGTATTAGGGGTGGGCCACAGTGGCTGAGCAGTCAGAGTTCTTGCCTGCCATGCCAGAGAGACCTCGGTTCAATTCCTGGTGCCTGCGCATGCAAAAAAAAAAAAAGAGGTATTAGTCCATTTGTGCTTAAGTGATTATGAAGAAGTTCCCAAAGTGAATAATTCCTGTGAGGCCAAGAACCTTACGACATGGCTACCACATTCCAAAACATTTGAGACTCATGGAAGCCTTATATTTAGGCTCAAATTTATGCTTAAATTTAAGATAGCTTTTGCTCTATCATTTCTCTGAGTGACAATAAAAATAGAAAGAAACATGAAAGGGGATGGAGAGAAGAAAACACTCATATGTTGCTAATGTGCAACCATTTTGGAAAACAGTATCATACACAGTTAAACATAAATTTACCATATGACCTAGGAATTCCACCTCTAGATACTTTCTCAAGAGAGATGAAAATATATGTTCACATAAAGATTTGCATACAAATGTATATAGTAGCACTCTTCATAATAACCAACAGTGGAAACAACCCAAAAATCCATCATTTGTCCACATTATCTGGTGAATGGATAATATTGGAGAAATAAAACAACCCCGCCAACAAACAAGTTATATAGAAAAGAGAGAGAGAATGCAATTTATTATTAGATAAGCATTAGCAGATTCCATGCATGGAAAGTAGCACAAAAGTGTCTATAAAGTTTGAATAGAATGGAACTTCACTCAAATTTATTCAGAAAAGTAGAAAATACACTTTTTAAAATCTCTTTGCGAGACAGCAGGATTCCCCTTGGGATTATCTCCTGTATACCTCATAAGAAGCTTCTGTGTTAATTTTGGAGGTATGTATATAAGTTCTAAATGGTCATAAAGCGTATAATCTTGTGGCATAAAATCAAAAGGTCGAGTTTCTCTTCCTCTTATCAAGCCTATTATTCTTTCAAGGATACATCCTAAGTGAGACAAATGCCTCTCTTCTCTTTGTGAACCACCACAACAAAATTGATCATTTTGCTCTTACAAGAAACAAAGTGCATTATATTCATTTTAATGGAATACTATGCATCAATAAAAAGCTTACCAAACAGTCAAGAGGTTGGAACCGCATAGTTCAGCCATCTAGTTAAACATGGTGGGTTGAATACTTGCATTTACTTCCACTCCTTCTGGAAACTCATGAAAATGATGCATAATTATGATGGTGATGAAGGAGTGGTATAAACCACAAGGAAGAAGAGAAAAACAAACAACAGTGAGAAAAAGTTGATAAATTAGAAAGCAAATGAATAGGTAGTAAATGACTTAGCAGACCAAAGCTGGCAGGAGGCAAACTGAGGAGCACCAGAAAGCCCTCAGAAGGTCACGGATTGGTAGCACTAGGTGTCTCAGGAAGTGCTGGGAGTGGGGATGACAGTGAAGTTGACAACAAGAGAACTAGTTCCCAGAGCCCCACTCCCACAGCATATAGTCTGGCAACTGCCTTTCTACCCACACTCCCAGCTGACTCTGTAGAGGGTCAGAGTGTCTCTGGCAGAGGGAACTGTATGCACAATGAAAGTAAGAGTACTTTAGTGAATAAAGCTTTTGCTGATAGAATGTTGAGACCTCCAGCCTTTTTCACTCACTTGGTTCTGAAAATGCAAACATACAGGCTAATGTTCTATAGTCAAGAGACTGGAATTTTCTTTTCTGGGGAGTCTAAATAGCTCAAGAGAAGAGACAGACATCTGAGAGCAAAGCACACAAAAAAAATAAAAGCCCAGTCATTCAGATCATGGTCCAGAGGCATCACCTTGAACACAGAACTTCCAATTACTTCTTGATGACCAGTTCTTGGATGTGAGCAGTCAGTTAAGGGTCACCAGACAAATGAGGAATGTCTCAAAATAATGAAAATCAGAGGCCAGATAAACAAATTAACTTGGAGGAAGCAAAGAATATGCGAGGAGAATAACATTCCTGGAGAAAAAACATTGCTAATATTAGTCCTATTCTTAGTAAAGGTAAGGGCCAGAGGCTTTCGTAGAGAATCCTGTGATTTCCCACTTCAATTGTGCTTGAGCAGAACCTGGCACTCGCCTCCCTCAGCCAACCGCTAGAAATCAGCCCTGAGCCCCCTCGTCCTAGTGTCCTATGACCTCTCAAAGCTCTGCCACCATGGCTTCTCAGCTACCCACCTTGAGGACCACGTCCCTGACACAGGAGCACCAGTAACAACAAGGACGCAGCAGCCACCATCAATACCACATGGACATGAAGCTCTAAGCCTCTTGTGTGTTACTCCTCTGACCATGATAATGTGGCTTTTAAGAAATTTGTCAATTTTTTTTTTTACCAATTTCATGAAAAAAGAGAGCATGTTGAGAAACTTATGAAGCTGCAGAACCAATTAGGTGGTGGAATCTTCCTTCAGGATGTCACCAAATCAGAAGGTGACAACTGGGACAGCTGGCTGAATGCAATCACGTATGCAGATATATATTGATTAGCATGGTAAGCTTGTCCATTCTGATAAGCTATCTCTTCTGGACAAAAACTGTTTTATCACGTGGAGTTGCTAACCTACAATTCTGTATGATATAATCCATTGCTCCATTTTCTCAGAAAGCCCCTGTAAGTCAATTGTTTTTGTCCTCTGGAAAATCCTTTCCCAGGAAGAGTTTCCTCCCAGCAATGCCCAATGCAGACAGTCATTTTATTTTACTTAACACACTTAAAAAAAAAAAAAAAGAAACAAACAAAGGTACAGAGGAAAGCAAAACTACACTACAAAACCCAGCTATGGATAGTATTTACACAGTCATAAATATTGAATATTGATCCAACCAAACTTGCTATAACTATATCAGAAAGATTGGCAGGTGAGAAGAAGAGAGTATGATGACTATTGGAGGAAGAGAACAAGATCTTCCTTCTCTGAGTAAGAAGACATTAAGCAAAAGCAATGTATAAAATATAAAAACCCAGAAATAAAAATATAGGCACATATAGGCTTGCCTATATACATTAAGCAATTCTTTATTGCTTAATGTAATTCCCAGATATATCCTCTGAGAGTCTATAAAAGTTCCATTTGTTTTGATTACTTTCCAGAAAACTACAATCCCAAGATGGGTTCCTAGGACAGATAAGTCCTGAAACACAGAGAGGCCACCCTCTCTAGACCATCAACTAGTTCCATCCCCCTATCCTATATTATCGTCAGCCCTTTCCAACATGAAAAAATTAGAATAAGTACAGTCCAAATACCCCTAAATATTGGAAGAAAGATTGTTTTGGTTTGTTAAAGCTGTCAGAATGCAATATACCAGAAATGGAATGGCTTTTAAAAGGGGTATTTATTAGGTTGCAAGTTTACAGTTCTAAGTCTGAGAAAACGTCCAAATTAAGGTACCAACAAGAGGTTATCTTCACTCAAGAAAAGTTCATGCTGTCCAGATACCTCTGACAGCTGGGAAAGCACATGGCTGGCTTCTACTGGTCCCTTGCTCCTGGGCTTTGTTGCTTTCAGCTTCTGTTCCTATGGAGCTTCTTCACTTTGCTTCTCCAGGGCTGGGTTTCATCTCTTGGCTTCCGTTGGCTCTCTCCAGGTTCTGGCTTGCTTAGCATCTCATGGGAAGGCACATGACAATGTCTGCTGGGCTCTGCCCATGTCTAGGCATCTGCTCTCTTTATTAACACCCCAAGCACCTCCACACACCTGTGTGTCTGTCAGCTCTGAAGCAACTCTTCTCCAAGCATCAGCACCTAAGGTTTCTCCAAAATGTTTCCTCTTTAAAGGACTCCAGTAAACTAATCAAGACCCATCTTGAATGGGTGGAGTCACATCTCCATCTAATCAAAAGGTCATACCCACAATTGTGTGAATCAGATCTCCATGGACATAATCTAAACAAAAGTTTCCACCCTACAATATTGAATCAGGATTAAAAGAATGGCTGCCCCTACACGCGTCAATAGGAAAAAGAAAGGACTTTTCTGGGATTCATGACAACTTCAAACTGGTACAAAGATCAAAGGAGAAGGAGGAGTTATAACAGAGAAGATAGGATTTAACAAATGAGTATGACTGCTGAATCATTATATTGATATTTCTTTTAGTCTCCAGTGTCTTGGAGCAGCTAGAAGAAAAAAACTAAAATTGTGGAACTGTAATCCATACCAAGCTCTGAAGTTTGTTCTGTAACTACTTGTTCCAATGTACTTTGAAATTTATTGCTTTTTGTATTTACGTTGTATTTCACAATTAAAAAACATAGGCATGTTATTTGGATATACAGAGGTATAACAAAAAGAATAAATAAATTTGTTTAAAATTATTGCTTTGGGGAAGTAGTAAATGATGAGAGAGTGTTTTGGGTGTTTTTTTTTAAATATATATTTTTAATCCCACCAAGAAGCAACTATCCTTTCTCCTGTGCCCCAATCTACTTTATTTCTCTACAAATTTTCTATTTCTAGACATTTCACATTAGTGCAATTACACAGTGTTTGACTTTATATGCCTTACTTATTTCACTTAACATAATGTTTTCAAGGTCCACCCATGTTTCAGCATATTACAGAAACTTACTACTTCTTATGGCTAGATAGCATTCCATTTGTATCACATATTGTTCATTCATTCATCTGTTGATAAACACTTGGATTGTTTCCATCTTTTACCTATTGTGAATAATGCTGCTGTGTACATTGATGGACATATATATTTTGGAGTACTAGTTTTCAACTCTTTGGCACATATATAAAGGAGTGGAATTGTGGGTCATATGGTAACTCCATATTAACTTTTGGAGGAACTGCAATGCTGCTTTCCCCAGTGGCCGCACAATTTCACATTCCCACCAGCAATGCTCTGGTTTCCAATTTCTTCTTATCCTCACCAACACTTGTTATTTTCTATGTATTTTTCTTAATAATAGATATCCTTGTAGGCAGGAAGTAGTACTTCATTGTGGTTTTGATTTGCATTTCCCTGATGGCTAATGATGTTGAGCATCTTTTCATGTGCTTATGGGACATTTGTATATCCTAGGAAGGCCGTTTTTAGTGCAATTTTCCTAAGACATATTCATATGTCCTAGAGTCATCCAAAGTGCACAGTCAGTTGTTCACAATATCATCATAAATCTGTGCATTAATTACCACAATTCTTGAACATTCTCATTATTCCAAGAAATAAAAAATAAAAATAAGAATAAAAACTAAAAGTAAAAAAGAACACCCAAAATATCCCATACCTTTCATCATCCCCTGTTATTAATCTATTTTTGTCCTTATATTTACTCATTTGTCCAAACACTGGATAAAGGGGGTATCAGTCACAAGGTTTTCATAATTACATGATCACGGCATGAAAGGTATATAGTTATACAATCATCTTTAAGCATCAAAGCTACTGGATTACAGTTCAACACTTTCAGGTATATCTTTGTAGCTATATGCTAATACACAAAAATATATTAATATCATTAAAAAAGGGATATCTATATAATGCATAAAAATAACCTCCAGAATGACCTCTCAACTCTATTTGAAATCTCTCAGGCACTGAAACTTTATTTTGTTTCATTTCTCTTCCCCTTTTTGGTCAAGAAGTCTTTCTTAATCCCACAATGCCAGGTTCAGACTCATTCCCAGGAATAATGCTCCACATTGCCAGGGAGATTTATACCCCTGGGGGGCACGTCCCCCCTAGTGGGGAGTGCAGTGAGTTTTTCTGCCAAGTTGGCTTCGAGAGAGATGCTACATCTGAATAACAAAAGAGGTTTTCTGGTGGTGACTCAGGCATATTTATAAGTAGGCTTAGCTTCTCCTTTATAGGAATAAGTTTCATGAGGGCAAGTCCCAAGATCAAGACCTATAAGTTGGTAGGCCCCAGTGCCTACAAAAATATCTGGAATTCCCCAGGTAGGGAAGTTTAATATTTCCACACTTTTCCTCAGTCCTTCAATGGGCTTTGCAAATACTTTTTTAATTATCTGGAAGGCTGTTTTAATGTAATACATATTATAGAATTATATCATTTTCAAATCATATCCCTGTGATGGTAGCAAAAATTTGAAGATGACTCCTATGACCTCTACTCCCTGAGGCTACACCCTGTTTAGTCTTCTCCCCTTGAGTGTGTATGGAAACTATGACTTGCTTCTAGCCAATAGAATATGGGAAAAGTGATGGGCTGTCTCTTCCATGATTACATTACAACATATAAAACTTTATTTTAGAATGAGGTGGGGGGGGAAGGGAGAGACTCTCTGTTGCTTGCCTTACAGAAGCCTGTAGGTTGGAAAAGCCCTTGTGGCAAGAATCTGTGGGCTACCTCTAGGACTTGAGACCAACCTCCAGCCAACAATCAGCAAAAAATTGAGGTCCTCAATCATAGAGCTGCAAGGAAGTAAATTCTGCCAACAATCTGAATGAGTTTGGTATATTTAAATATGATTGGACCATTTAGTTGTTTGTCTCTCAGTGGAAACATTCAATACAGCTAACTGCAGACATCAGTTCAGAAGATACAACTGAATGAAGCCGCTTGACCTGGACCTGGATCATCAGCTTTTTCAGGCTACTCCTAGACCCTGAAAACAATCTGTTTAAAGTCTTTGTTTCTGAATGATGGGATTAATAGCAGGTTTATTTCTTCAGATATCAGACTCTATTCCTTTGATAATAAATACATCCTGTTTCAACTAATCATCATGCATTTTTAACACTATGCTGTGATCACTGCAACATGCAAAGGAATAAAACAATATATGTTCTCTAGAGACTTGTGATCACAGTGGAGACATAACATGAAAACATGAGTAAATAAAAGGCAATGCTCAACAGTAAATGAAGCCTATTGATACTACAGAAATTTGTGAGATGGAAGTGATAACTGGGCCACAGCAGGGTTATGGAAGACCTCACAGATCAGCTGGCATTCGATCAGAGCTTCCAGGAGGAGTAGGAGTTTAGTAGACAACAAGCAGTGGAACAGGAAATCCAGTTGAGGATACAAAAACAACTAAGTAAAAACTGAAGGTCAAAAAACTCCATGGGTGTTCAAGACAGAGGGAGCAAACAAATTACTTGAAAAATATAAGAAATAAAAGTAGAAAAATTGGGATCAATGCTCCAGAGTGTAGAACTATCATTTGTCTACAGTAGACATTTGCTAATCAAAGGGCATGACCAAGTTTGAGAAGGAAAATAGTTTGATCAAGTTCAAGTTTTAAGAAGATCTTCTGTTCCTGCAGTGAAGAAAAAGTGAAAGTTAAAAGTAGTTACCTGGTTTTCAAGGCATAAGAAGATGATGCCTGAATTAAGATAGTGACAGAATGACATTATTTTAGTTTGCTAGCTGCCGAAATGCAGTATACCAGAAACAGAATGACTTTTTAAAAGGGGAATTTAATAAGTTGCTAGTTTACAGTTCTAAGACTGAGAAAATGTCCCAATTACAATAAGTCTATAGAAATGTCCAATCTAAGGCATCCAGGGAAAGATACCTTAGTTCAAGAAGGCCGATGAAGTTCAGGGTTTCTCTCTCAAGTGGAAGGGCACATGGCGAACACAGTCAGAGTTTCTCTCTCATCTAGAAAGGCACATGGTGAACACAGTCAGGGTTCCTCTCTCATCTGGAAGGGCACATGGTGAACACAGCATCATCTGCTAGCTTCTTCTCTTGGTTTCCTGTTTCATGAAGCTCCTTGGGAGGCATTTTCCTTCTTCATCTCCATAGGTTGCTGGCTGGTGGACTCTGTTCTTATGGCTTTGTCATTCTGCTTTGCTCTCTCTGAATCTCTTCCATTCTCCAGAATGTTTCCATTATATAGGACTCCAGAAACTTATCAAGATCCACCCATATGAGTGGAGACATGTCATCACCTAATCCAGCTTAACAACCACTCTTGATTAAATCACATCTCCAGGGAGATGATCTGATTACAGTTTCAAACATACAGTATTGAATAGGGATTATTCTGCCTTTATGAAATGAGATTTAGATTAAAACATGACTTTTCTAGGCGACATATACCCTTTCAAACCAGCACAGACATGATCAGAAAGAAACAGTTGAAAGAGTTAATTCTAAGAAATAAATTGATAGAATTTGGTTAAATAAGAAGGGAGAAGAAACAAGAAAATGTTCAATGTAATTAAATGTCAAAGATAAGAAATGAGGTTCTCAGTCCAGAATGTTTAGCCTCTACCATCTCCTTGGTGTTTCATGGACTGTTGATACAGAATGAATTGATTTAAACAAATAAAGAAAATATTGTACTTTGTAACATAGAGGGAAAGAGGAGGGCACTGAACTCTGCTAGCATAAAGAAGCAGTTACTACTAATGTATTTTAAGAGACAAAAGGCATCCTGCAGGGCATCTCTGAACATTCTTCCCCTTTCTGATTTTCAGGCAAAGGAATTTACACACAGATCAATTCCCTTGATCATTCTCTCTGGTGATGAAAATCCCGTTAGTATTCTCATTCAAAGCAGACGTTACTCAAGGCCACACACATCCAGCCTACCAGTGCCCTACCTCTCACCCCCTCTACCCCCAAGATGCTTTCTCTAAACAAATTACAACTGTGCAAAGGAAGAGAGCAGTACTTGAGCACAAAAGCTTCAGAATATAAATACCAATTACAGCTGACTGAATGGTTTTGCATATGGTGCATCTGCCCCAAATTAGAAATACTTGTGAATGGAATACCACAAATGTCTTTGAAGTTCATTACTGTTAAGAGAGCTATGCATTGAGGAGGCCTTTTCCATGTTTACATAGCATGTTATGGTTTCACTGAGACTGAGGGAAGTGGAATAACCACTTTGGTTTACATTACAGGATGGTTCACAGAGATGAAAGGATTTCGTGCATTGAGTCATATTGCCTATGTTATTACCACTGGGGCACATATCGCATAAACTAAATCAAGTTAATCTGCTAGAGCTTTACATTATATACTTGAGGATCATTACACAAGATAATGTCATGTGTCTGGAATGGTTTAAGTATGCAGAGGATTTGATGACCTCTTCACCTATTCCAAATCTATACTTTTTATAAGGTTTTGCCACATGTTCTCTCTTACCCTCTCTTTCCTTGTAAGAATTAATAGCATCTCTATGGTTAACAACCAGTTCTTATATTTACCATAGAACAGTGTACCATGAATCTGTAACTGGGAATGAAAAAAGAGATCAACACAGTCTAGTAGAATATAAACAACTCACATGCTAGATAAAGCAGGCATATAAGGTCTTCATCAGGCCCTTAAAGATATTCAGATTTTAATTGTTTAAACACACCACTGTCCAAACACTATCTACAGATGAGACAGTTTTAATGTGCTTAAAGGTGTAGAGAACACAGAACCAGAGCAGACGGTCCATGCTGAAGGGATCACAAGATAAATGCAGGTGGATACATAGGGATTTTTTATACTCCTATCTGTAACTGGATCCCATCCTCTATTTTCTATTCAAATGGGAGTTGGAAAACATGTTATAGAGAACATTTGCAGTTATAATGCTTTGCATCCAATGCTTGTCTTGCCCCACCCCACATTTCAGAACTTTTTATCACAGTTCCTATGCTCTACCTTTTAAACATGTCTATGGCTCTCTGCTGAACCTCTCAGTGGCCAATATTATCTGAACAACTAGAAAATTCTGTATTTTAGTAGAAAGTTTCCTCCTCTTAAAAACATGATAGAAGAGATCCTCAGAGGCCCCAGACTAGAAAGCTACCTGAAATGCCATGTGTGTTCCACTCAGGGGGTTCATAGAACTGACAAAGACAGAAAGTCTTCTAAGGATACCCTTATCAAACTGTTTTCCACCAAGCTACCCCCAGGGCAGGTGAAAATTAATCCACACTCTTGTAGTATTTGTGTGAAGCTCAAAGCAGAGCATAATTAAAAGTCCTTTAGGGTCTAATTTTTATTTTATCTTTAAAATTTAACTCAGATTTGTTCTCTCATCCTTAATGTCTTTATCACAGATATTCTCAACTAGTAGGTATGAGGAATGGCATAGTCTTATTTGGAACAAAGTATAACTTGGTGTGTGTGCTTATAAAGTGGTAGGGTAGGTGTTGGGAGGTGGGACAGGAAGAAATAAATAGGTAGTTTGGGGAGGTCTAGATAATATTCACATACCACACAGGAAAGGAGTAAGACCTGATTGGTGGTACAGTACTGTTAAGAAAAAAATTTCCAAATGTATTTCCTACATCCTAACCTGACCCCAGTCATTGCCTCAATTTCATTGCATTCCCTTTAGCAGGTCAAAGCACCACCAATTTGAGTTGCATTAGGGTAAAATTTAATTTTCAGAAAGTTAAAGACATGATTCTCAGACAAATATTTAGAGAGCATTTTTCAAAAAGTTTTTTTTAAAGTCATTAATCAGAAAACAAGCAGGATGGCAAAGCTAACTCAAAAGAGGATGGGGGAACTTCTATACATAGTCAGTGAAAGAAAACATGCATTAAGTGTTGGGAATTGAATTTTATCCGCCACAAAAAGCACATTCTGATGCAAGCCCTTGGTTCTGTGGGTGTGAACCCATCTGTAAATAGAAACTTTGAAGCTGTTATTAGTTAAGGACGGCCCAAACTGAATGAGGGCTGAAGTCCTTGTAAGCAAAGGGAATTGGACACAGAAGAAGAAGCCATGGGTAACATCCAAAAACAGGAAATTAACAGAACCCAAAAGAATAAGAAGATCCTGCCATGTGCATTGCCATGTGACAGAAAAGTGAAGGACTAAGGATTACAGGCAGCCTGCTCCAAAATACCATTGTCTTAGGGGAGAGGGGATGAAGGATTCAGAGTCTCGCTGATGATTGGATTTGGGACTTCTCCTAGCCTCAAAATTGAAAGCCAATAAATTCCCACTGTTCAAACCAGCCCGTGGTATGGTATATGTTTCAGCAGCTAGGACACTAAAACAGTTAGATTGCTAGGTAAGATGAAAAACTGGTTAAAGTCCAAATGGCAATAAAATCACAGTCTTGACTGTTATCTTGTCTGAGACAGATATCGTTTATATCTCTACCAAAGTAAAATCACTTCCAATTTTTCAGTTGTCTTCAAGATAATATCTAAGTTTACTGAGTCTGGATCCTAATCAATAGTAAATAGTAAGGTAGACAATGTTAGATCCACCAGTAGTTCCCGAATTTAAGTGTGTATCACAATCATCTGGAAAGCTTGTTGGGCCCCACCCCCAGAGTTTCTGAATCAGTAGGTCTGGGGTGAGGCCCAAGAATTGGTATTTCTGACAAGTTCCAGGTGATAGTAATCCTGCTTGTCCAGGGACCACACTTTGAGAACTACTCTTCTAGTATGACATTGGAAGGTCTTATAGTAATATTTCTAGTCTATTTTCAAGTGTTGGATATACTGGGATAAATTGTGAAAGTCTTTGAAATAGACCAACGAGCTTATTGGATATCTTCAAAGGAAAACTAGCCATTTCTAATTCTAGATTCTCTAAATCAATGGAATTTGTACCTTTTGTTGTCTTCGAGCTATTCTACAATTCTATAATTTGTAGATAACTAATAGCAACGCAAAAGATTCTTGTCCATAGACATGCAGGTTAATTCTGTCCAGGTGGAAGGACAATTGATTTTCCTTCACCATCTCCTTCCCCTCTGCTAAAAGCCACTTTTCCTTTGATTTGTAAATTCATTTCTAGCACTGCTCATTTGAATATAGATGCAGTGCTTTGAATTTTCCCTTGAACTGGTTGTAGCATCTTATTTCTTCCCTCAATTAGTGTGTTAATTATATTCTTTGATACATGTTCATTTTATATTTGTATAAGTTGTGATTACACCCTCTTTAAAAACTATTCTTTAACAGATATACTTTCTAAAACATAATCCCCAAGTTTGGATTTTCACTTTTGATGATTGTATTTTCATTGTAAAACAAGTGGCTTTCTTTTTCCAGTAGAGCTGGCTGCTGTTTTTTGTATTCCCTAACACTTAACAATCAGTTGTAAAATTTAGTCTACTGGGCCACTTCCCAAACTGGGATCCTATGGATTCCAGCTGCCTATTTCCTTTAACAATAACACAGCTGCTCTTACTTTGTTAATCCCTCTTAACTGTTATCATTTATCTAACTCAGTGGATTCATATTTGCTCACGTCAAATTTCATTATTTATGGGTATAGTTAGACCATTCCTATTATTGAGGGTGTTGACCTCAGCCTCTTAATTAACAACAGCAAAACCACAGAGCGTTTGCTACCTGTTTCAAAACCTGAAAACTCTTTGTGGAACATCTGGAATGTGGGGAGGAGGTAAACCCTTGTGCCAACTTAGAATCCTTTGAATTTCTAGGGTCAGCAGGAAATCTTAGCTAGCTAGTGGGGTCACAAACAGATATTTTAAACTCTAAGTTCATGACCCTGGATGTTACCCAGTTTGTGATCTGAATTGCTTCTTTCCAATAGGACATTTGTGCTCCATAAAGGAGCTCAGACCCTCTGCACTGGCCCGGAAGAAGCCCTTCTTGGGCCCCTCAGCTCTGCAATTCATAACAGACTCAGGCTTGACTCTCACTGTTCTAGCTCTTCCTTGTCCTGCTCTCAGTAACTTCATTTGGAAGATAGCAACACCCAATTCTACTCACCAACTATAATTGGTGATTTCTTTATTTTTCAGATAACTGCAAAAAGCTGTAGAGTATATTGTGGGGAAAATGGAAGCCAGACTGAGTTCATTCTTAGTAATAACTTTGTATCAAAGAAGAAATAATGCCACTTATTTCTCCTAGGTTTAGAGAAATGAGGCTTTGAATTTTTTTGACCAATTGTTTCCTCAAAGTTATTAATATGTATAAGGTCTTTCAGGTACCATTTTAGCCTTTCTAACCCAAGTACTTATGTTTTCATATGAAGTATACTTGGAATGCCATATTTTAACTAATACTTTAAGATATTTTTCAAAAGAAGACATGGATCATTTTCAAATTTCATTTACATGACACTTTTCTTTCACCATTTCCCTACAGTTCAGTGGTTCCTAACTGTGGGCTGGAAGACCATATGGTGATATATTTTCTCAATCTGCCAATTGTTTTTCTATGTAGTCAGCAAAAGGGAAATTTAATGACAAAGAAATCTTGCCTGGGTTCTTCAATTTAAATAAGAACTGGAAATGGAGGTATGACAGATATCAGAACATGTCCCCACCAATACTTCAGCTTTCTAGGGTCACCTTAATCTTGAAGGTTTAAAGAACTATTGGTTCAAACCCAATTTGTGCAGGAGATTTGTGCAACTCCTGTTACAGTTGCCACATAAAATACAGGATTGTCCTAAATATTGCCTGGGGCATTCTTATACTAAAAAATATTATTCATTATTTACATGAAATCTAAATTTAATTCAGCTTCCTGTATTCCATTGTTCATCTGGCAGCTCTGGGAGGGATAGTCCATCACCTCAATATGTCTGGAGATCTTGGAAGGGCAATATATTATCAGTGACGGCTTTCACATTTTCACTCATCATTCTCTCTTTTTTCTTGACTCAAACACTACACGTAGCTCCTTCTCCTTCAGTTTTCCAAATTACCACTCAACGCAATTTAAATTTTTACTGTTTATTCAGAGATGCAAAGAAAACCATAGTAGTTTTCCAGTCACTCTCACACTGAGGAATTTTCACTATTCTCCTTTCCTGTGTTTCCAGTTTCCTAAAGTTTCTGAAACCCAACACTACCCCTCAATCCCAACCAATGAGTCCCAATCCCTCCCCGGCAAAATGCTTGTATATTCCTACTGCAGGGCAGTTCCAATCTAAACTAATACTAAGCTGACTAGGCTTACCTAAAGGCACTCATCTACATTATAAATGCATGCCTAAGTGCAGAGCAGTCACTCAAATACAATTTCATTATCAGCTCTTAAATTACATTTTTTTTCTTTTCCCTCTAAAAAGGAAAGAATACCATTTTTATAAAGCTGGGTAAAACAAGATTCAGGAGAAAAGACTGAAGAGGTTAGGATTAAACATCCTGAAAAAGAGCAATCTAAGACACAAATAAGTCTATAGATGTATGAAAGTTTAAAATAAATTTTAGCAACTAGTTCTCTATCTCCACTAAGCTAATTTGTAGAGGAAAATGGTCAAATTATTGCCTGAAGGATCTAAGTCACCTGTGTAAATAGATCTTTTGAGCTTGTGCATTCCCAGAGGGTTCCCATTAAAAGCCATAACTCAGATATAAGCATGTGTCTCTTTTTCACACAGAACTCCCAGTGCGCTGTAGTCAAAGCATTAACCACTCAATTTTGAGAGTCTTTTGAGTTGCCTCACTGATTATATCCCCTGCCACTAAAGGTGATTGAGGGTGACATCTCACAGGGGCCCCCGATGTCAGTACCATCCATGAGGATGCACGTGTCTGGGCTAAGGCTGCTGCCTAGCACGACTCCTACAGCCATAACCTCTCAGCCCTGGAGATTTCACTATCATGATCAGGACATGGAGCCCAGAGTGGAAAGAAAGTTCTTCCTCATTATTGTCACCTATGGCTGCACAGCTCTAGAGTGCTTTTTGCATACCATGGCTTGACCTTCTACCTGCCCCCCACCTGCACTGATCTCTGACACTAGTTTATGGGGCAGGGCTAGGGATCCTCTCTCCCACTATCCATCCTCACCCTTCCAACTTAACCAAGGGCCCCTACATAACATTCTTAGCTGAGGCCGTCTCCCCTCAAAATCCATGTTTGTAAATCGACTCGGGCAAAAACCTGTCTCATGGATTCAGAGAGATAGGTACAACTATGATGAAATAAGACCCAGCTACTTATAAGGAAGATTTTAAAAGCTCATGTTGCTGAACATTAGAATATATTTCCAAGGAGGGTGTAAATGCCTTTCAAGAGTTTAAAATAAAGGGTAATCTACCAAATGTCCACTCAAAATAAATTTCAAAGGGTATCTATAATCCTATCTTATTCCACACTTTATTGAATTGTAGAAATATATTATATACACACACAGAAACACACAACATATATATACACATATACATGTATATATTTATGCAAATACAAATTCGTAATTGTATAAAGTAAAAATATATTGTCAAAAAATATACATTCACTCAGTGTATGCGCAAATTCAATCCACCAGAGAAGCGGATTAGTTCACTGCTCTCTTGAGGAGAGAGAGCCTATGGAAAGAGCTGGGCTGGCAGAAAGGATCTGAGCGAAGGTATCTTCCTGGGCAACTTATAGGTCTTGTTACTTATTCCCTTCCCCAGGAAATTCAGCCTGTCTCAAGCCAGGATATAATAGACCCTAGGCAGAACCACAGGGAAACCCTTTTCAAATATTCCTTTCCAAAATAAATTGTCTCAGGAATTATATTTGGGTATTAGGTAACACCTTGCTGTTCATCTAATTCCTATCTTCTTTTTCTAGACTCTCAGCACAATTGTATTTTCCAGCTCCCCATGAAGTTGGGTGTGCCCCTATGATTAAATTCTAGTCAATGGAATGTGAGCAGAAATAATATGAACCATTTCCAGGTGAAATCCTTTAAGAAGAAGTTCTGCAGGCTGTGGGCTGAAGGTGAAAATGATGAGGGAAACATAAGATGGGAGGTACCTGGGTCCTGTTGACTTTACCTGGACAAAAGCCAACCTCTAACCAGAAATACCTGCTGAGACTTTCGGTAAGAAATAAAATTCTGCATGTGAACTATTTATATGCAGATCTCTTTGTTGCCACAGCGCAACCTCCCCTAAGACAGGTATCGACTGTTTCAGCAGCTTGAGCCCCATCTGATGACTCTCCAAGCTTCAGTCAACGCCAAAAGTCATTTTCTATTTCCTCTGGCTTTCCCACATTGGAATTGAAATCCCACAGGCTATTTATTGAAGCTGCCGAGGAACAAAGATTTCATGCCAGGTAACTTTCTACAAACCTACATTTAAAGATTCTACTTCAATGATTACAGAAAAGGTGTGCTTTGTGATTGCTTTTAATTGGTACCTATCATCTGCTTATAGAATTTTATTAACAATGTAAACATTCGTTGCAATCTGGAGAACACAGGAATCTTAAGCAGCCTCTGAAATTCAATCAAAGTTCTTTTTATCTTTAGTGTTTGCCAATAGCTCATTAAATGTTTCTCAGTGTTATAAGTTCTGTAGCAGAAATATTCCTCTCAAATAAAAGGGATAAAGTTGAGATGTTAACATAGATAAAGGACTGAGAGTTGTTCAGCTTTGCACAAAATAGTAATAACTTTTCACTACAAAAGATTTGGCCACAGGCAGAAGATTAAGTAAATAATCCTCACCTAGTACTAATTTTAAAAATCGTCCTTTTTGCCCACCATCCTAATTATTATTGAAACTTTGAACTCTCTTCACATACACGCCTACATGCAAACACGCACATACACACACACACCTTCTAATAGAATTTAAGTTGTGTATTTAAAACTCCAGGAGGTTTTACACTTAATCTAAATTTAATGGAGATGGAAATGTTCTCAAGGTCAGTTGTCCATTTGATTTCTGGAATAGAGTTGTACTGTAACATTCTCCTTCTAACAGATCTGCCCCCCAAATAAGATAGTAACACAGATCTTATTGGTTATGTATACTTTCAGCTTAGACACTCAAGTGCTAAGTGACAATATGGCCAACTAAGCCTCAATTTCTCCCTTGGTTAATGCAAATTCATAAAAGTAGAATCAAGTAATAGTCTGTGTCTCTATTAAAAAACAAAGCTGGATTAGGTTGATAAAGTAGGAATTCTCACATCAAGGTCAGTTCTACACGACCCAGTACCACTCTGATGCGCATTTCTCACTTAACTGAGGGTTGACTTCTCTGCCCAAAGCAAACTGCTCTTCCTAAAGCAAAGAAGCAAAGACCTCCAAGACATCAGGACATCTTCCAAGAGTTAAGAGGCTCAGCTTCACTGCTGCCACTATGACAGATATGTAGCACAGGAGGTGACATACTTGTCAGGAGTCTCTGCTATTCAGTCATCAAGCTGACGCCAAAGGGAGGTTCTGTCTGAGACATTTGTCACAGCAGTCTTCCAATTTCTGGAAAAATCCTGGAGTCACTACTCAGAGAAGCCAGCATGATCAGAGGACAATAAAATGGTATGGACATTCTGGAGCTTGACCCCAATCATGGGTTGATGTTGCAGAGAATCTGATTGCAGCTTGTTGCCTTTTTCTGGGACCCACAGATAGGTCCTGTGCTCAGATGTGTCCAGAGAGATAAAATACGATAACACAATCCCCTATTACATAAAGGGACTGCTGGCATATTCATTCCCCCATTGTCCTGAGCATACGTAAATGTGCACTGGAGACAGTCTGATTAAGGTAGACATGTTTTAGGATACCCAGCTCACACTCTAGCGGAATATCTGTCCCTTATGGGGAGGAAGCACAGCCCCTCCAGCACCATGTTCTTCTTCTACTGAACACACACACAAGTGAGGTATGCATAGACAAATCCCAGAGTAGGCCAGCAGATAGGACCGCTGGCCATGGGGGACCAATGCCCACTAGTGAAGTTGGCCTTGCTCTGTTTCTTCTCTAAATGATCAAATGTCTTCCCATCAGAGTCTGTGTGAGTTGTGCTCTTGTTGGTGACTCCAACACCTGTAGTGGAATGGGTTGCCATCTCTTAGGTGTCCCTTTTTCCGACCAACAGTTGAGTTTTCATATCTTGCCATATTAAAATCTGAATACATTACCCTGTGAAAGTAATGTTTATCACACTGAAAAGGAATTGTAAGTCCTCATGTCTAATGTCCGCCTAAGCCACAGATAGACACCATGTGGGTGCTTTTCTGGGTTTCATTACTATGTTAAATTCTTCTTATATCTTCTGGGGTGGTTGGAAGGAAAATACTCAAAAGTGTGAGCTGAGCTATCGTTGGCTTCTGCCTTGTTAGCAAGTCCCTGCGGTGGATAAGTGGGTCCTTTGGTACCATCATTTCTTCCGCTAGCATGGCCACTGGAACCTTCACTCCTATTCCAAGGCCCTGCCTGTACAGTCTTCCTCTACAGACGTTAGTGCAGGCAGCCCTCATTTGAGATTCTGCCTTCTCCACATTGCTCAGGCAAGAAGGATGGGACTATTACATTCAAGTGCCAGTTTCTGCAGGCCAGGGTATGCTCAGCCCTGGTGCCCAGCGCCATACCACTGTTCATCCTGTTCATTTTTTATTACCATAGGAATTAAAGCTTTATTGGCAAGTGCTATAGACTTTAAACCTTTAGAATGCAAAAGGGCTTTTCTATCTTTCTTGGTGGTAAAACTCAGTCTTCAGAAATGACAGTTCATCTCCCACTCTCCCCAAAGACAGACCAGCCTCCTTCTTCAAAGCAATTGTTGGTCACTGTGCTGGTTTGAAAGGATGTAAGTTCCCTAGAAAAGCCATGTTTTAATCTAAATCCCATTTCATAAAGGCAGAATAATCCTTATTCAATACTGCATGTTTGAATCTGTAATCAGATCATCTCCCTGGAGATGTGATTTAATCAAGAGCGGTTGTTAAACTGGATTAGGTGACAACATGTCTCCACCCATTTGGGTGGGTCTTGATAAGTTTGTGGAGTCCTATAAAAGAGGAAACATTTTGGAGAATGAAAGAGATTCAGAGAGAGCAGAGCAGAATGACATAGCCACAAGAAGCAGAATCCACCAGCCAGTGACCTTTGGAGATGAAAAAGGAACCTGCCTCCCGGGGAGCTTCGTGAAACAGGAAACCAGGAGAAGAAGCTAGCAGATGACACCGTGCTCGCCATGTGTCCTTCCAGATGAGAGAGAAACCCTTATGTTCACCACATACCTATCCAGATGAGAGAAAAACTCTGACTGTGTTCGCCATGTGCTCTTCTGCTTGAGAGAGGAACCCTGAACTTCACTGGTCTTCTTGAACCAAGGTATCTTTCCCTGGATGCCTTTGATTAGATATTTCTATTGACTTGTTTTAATTGGGACATTTTCTTGGCCTTAGTACTGTAAACAAGCAACTTATTAAATTCCCCTTTTAAAAGCCATTCCATTTCTGGTATATTGCATTCCGGCAGCTAGCAACTAGAACAGTTACACTTTCATACCTTTCTACATTCAATTCCCAATAACTCACCTTGTTCAAATAGGATTCATCACCTGGTAGCATAACTTTTCTATTTTTAAAGGCTCCACAACCAGATGGAGAATGCTTCTGGTCTGTATATATTATTCATCTTTTCATCCCCAGTATATAAAAACCAGTGCCTGCAACAGAACTTAATGAGTGATTTTTAAAAATTTTTGTCATTTAGAAAGACACATTTTTAAGCTCAACACCACAAATATTCTTTCCTTTATATCACATTCACCTTTTCCTCCCTTATTGTGAGCACTTCAGAGGAGCAAACACAGTGCAGATTGACACCCTCTTCATCTATAATAAATTTCACCTTAATTGGACTTGCCAGGAAAATGACTTGAAGCTGGAGCCCCCCTGTAATCTAATAGGTAATGTGCACTTAGCAGGTAATAGATGCTTCAAAAATTCACTTTACCTTCCTTTGGCTTTAGCCCCAGCAAAATAAATAAGAGCCTCTGGCTACTCTTCCTTCTCAAATAAATACAATGTGAATCTAGAAGATAGTAAATTAAGTTTCACAACCAGCTGGGTGACCTTATACCTTCTATCAGCCAAGTGGTCGCCAGAGTAAATAACACTCATTTCTCTCTGTGTCAAAGCTTGGCTAATTTAGGCTGCTCTGAGTGTGGCTGTGTGTTCTCTCTTCCCCCTGTGCCTGGGACCTCACTGACTTCCTCAGCTCTGGGTCTCAGAAAACAGACCTCATCTGGTTTACATTTCCTTTGAGCCCCATTCTGAAGGCCTAATGGGGAGATTTCAGATTTCTCTGCTAACACTATGGACTAAGTGATGAAAATCCCAATGGAATTCAGACTTCCTCTGTATTTATATATGTCTGTAGGGCAATTGTGAGTTAATAATCTTTTCCTGAAACCACTTTATATTTAACAATTATTTCTGGCATTATTCTCTCTTTCCCAAAGGAAATTTCTTTAAGATTATTGCTTGTTAGTACATATATAAAATAGTAACTCTATAATGCTATGATATTGTATAGCTTTTGAGTTTATTTAAATTAATTTAAAAACAGCATGGTCTTCCTCTGACCATTTATTATACTTTAATATAAGGAAATATTTAAGAACAATTAGTAAATAGGAAATTTTGCAGAAGTACTTTATATTAACTAACATAATTTAATCTAAACAAAGCTATTCATTTCTGAATGTTTGTTTCTCTCTCTCCTTTTAATTTCAACAATAAGGACATCTGTTCAATGGGATTGAGTTTAGTTCAGTTTAGATCCATCCTCCACTATATGATTATCAAAATATATACAACTTTAGGAATCACAAGTAGTCTGTATTATTTAGAAATTAAGACTCTAAATGCTTTCTATGTTACCCATTTCATTTACATAAAATTTCTCCCACTGTAGATGGACAAAGTCGTGAATTGTG
>PVIY010029151.1:0-32300 GCA_004026745.1 Myrmecophaga tridactyla
CAGTAGTCCTTCTTGTGACAGTATCTTTAATGCTAATACTAAACTGAATTTCTGCTTAAGGCATCTAAATGGTCTATTAACAATGTGTTACTCACATTTCCCTATTTTGAGTAAAATCAATACCTTTACATATATTCCCCTATTTAATCATAGTACAAATATTAAGTATGACTAAAGGCATCAATAAAGAAACAGATACAAAATTTCATTAGCTTTGACAAATCCATATGCAAAACAGGTCTCTACAATCTACGATGCTTCTTGTTCAAGAGCCACACAGTATAGCAAGGAGAGAAAACCCTAAAATTATCCCAAAGATAAGAGTTCATTAGGCTAAAGAGTTGTCAACCTCCCTAATCATGCCAGAGTGTCTGCTTATGAGGGCTTAGTGGCTTTTTACTGTGGCAAAGTATAATATAATCCATCAAGACAATGCCACTGAAATTAGTCTTAGGACTCTGCTGCTGAGGAAAATTTTAGGGTGAGACTGCTGTTCATTTAATACAAGTAGTTCAAAAGGGAAGAACTTGCAGATGATTTTTTGTCTATGGATGTCAAGAAAATTTTAGTGTTAAAGATTAGCAAATGGAGACCAGGGCAGGGAAGATCTTATTTCCTTTTCTGATCAAAACTGAATACACTTTTATCCAGGCATTTGATTCTGAGTGCTTCAAATATTTTGGAACAGCAAAATCCCATTAAAGATTTTAGCAGTATGCACTTAAGCTGCCACCAAGGAGGCCCATTCCTAAGATTTTGTAGCCCCTGGGACAAGAGCACCAATGTTGACACATATACCATATGCCTAAATATTTAAACCTTAAAAATCCAGCTAACACACTGTTAAATTAATATCAATACACACTTTCTCTTTCTACTCTAACAAATATAGCATCAAAATAATGTGGAAGGTTGGGTTCAAGTTAAGAATTCTTAGACACCTCAAAGCTGAATCGTGGATTGTGACAGCAAAAGTAGAACAGATTCCTGACAAATGGCCGTGCTGTTCCCTTCACTTCCCATTCCAATTCCATCCTGCACTGGCGACTTCATGTGGATATCTAAGCTCTGTCTCTCCATCTCCTGCAGAGCCACCCCCTGGCCATAACTCTTGTATATATGTGCCCTAAGGAAGAAAAATCCAGGCAAGAGGCCCATACAAGTCCAAGAAGTACACTTGGGCATTTGAGCAAGAAATCTGGAGTCCTGGGTACCTGGATCATGGTTAGAAAAAGGTATGGGTTCCATGTGGGAAACATGTCGGCCCACACACTCCTCACCCCATGGGGAAAGGCACAACCACAGCAAAGCCCTCTACAGTGCAGTACTTCTATTTAAGAGCAGTATTTCCACCAAGTGTAAACAAGATTCTACTTTTGGAAGTCATAAGGGTCTCTGTCTCTCCAAAATTTAAAACTTACAGCCTCACTAGTTCTTCTGTATTTTCATTGTTATTCTTATTTAATGCAATAAAGAATAAATACAGAATAAACAGGAAAGAAGCCTGACACTTACTAAGCAGAAAAGGCAACCTGGCCCTAAGAATCTTTTTCAGTCTGAGCTTTTAGGGATAAAGACGACTGCTATTCTTCAAAACAACAATTGTCTCACCTGAAAATTCATTCTTCAAGGAAATTTTAAAAATTCATTTTGAGCAATTCTAATTTATCCTACATGGTTCATCTATATATACCACATAAAACACAATCACAGATTTCTTAGTTGTGGTGACAAGTACTGTGACTTTTAGCCTTTGATTTTTTTCAAAACCTATGGGCAATTTATGATTAAAAGTAATGCAACAGATTTAGACAACTTCAACACAATGAAAAGTTTTGTTCTTGAAAGATTAATATAGGCAAAGTTTTAAATGCAAGAAAAGAAATATCAAGCTGTACAGTGAAATAGTGTTGCACCAGATAGTTCCAGCAAATAAATGAATCCTTGGCAATGTATTATGCTAAGATGGGCACTTTAGAATATTACTTTTGTTTGGAGTCATAGGAGTAACTAGGGTATATTTCTTATTTAACTATAAATATGATAATTCATTATAATTAAGTAATGCAAATATTTGTAGGGTAAGAAGTCACATTAATGTACTGATCAGGAAACAATTATTTCTTTTGAAGGAATATTTTTCTCTACTCATACAATATTCTTATAAGCAGATAATACCTTAATTTATTTAATAAGAGGTTGATTTCAATTCTTATTCTGTAACATTACCACTATTTGATTAGATGACATAACTCATAAACTCCCACTAATTATTCAAAGTTCCTAGCAATGTTATATTACCCATAATTTTATTTCCTGTGTTATAGTATGGTACCTCAACTAAGAGGCAAAGGTTAAGAACACAAGCTCAAGACAGTAAACTTGTCAAGGTCTAATATTGACTCCATTACTTTTTTACCATGTGACTTTGGGCAAGAATTTCATCTTGGTCTCTCTGTTCTACCCATTAACATGGGGATATTAATAGTATCTATCTTACCAAACTGCTTTAGAGAGTGAGTTAATACATTATGAAAGCCTGTAACATAATGACCAAAATATAGTAAGAATTCAATAAACATTAATAATTCTACTTCATTATATAAAATATTAGTAGATCTATTATTTAAAACTAGACATTTCTATTATTTTACTTAAATACATATTTTATTTATTTATTTATTTTTTGTATGCTGTATGGAGGGGTCACATTTTATTCTTTTTCCATGTGAATATCCTGTTATTGCAGCACTATCTGTCGAATTTTTTTGTTGTTGTTTGGTTGTTTTTTTGTTTGTTTGTTTGCTTCTTCATTTGTTTTTTGGGGAAGTTCATGGGCCAAAAATTGAACCTGGGTCTCCCACATGGCAGGCAAGAATTCTACCACTGAACTACCCTCATACTCTGTGCTGGGTTGAACAGAAGTATGCCCCCTAGAAAAGTCATGTTTTGGTCAAAATCCCATTTCATAAGGGTAGAATGGTCTCTATTCAATACTGTATGTTTGAAACTGTAATCAGATCATCTCCCTGGATGATGTGATTTAGTCAAGAGTGGTTGTTAAACTGGATTAAGGGACGACATGTCTCCACCCATTTGGGTGGGTCTTGATTGGTTTATTGGAGTCCTATAAAAGAGGAAATATTTTGGAGAATGAGAGACTCAGAGCAGAGAATGCTGCAGCACCACAAAGCAGAGAGTCCACCAGCCAGTGACATTTGGAGATGAAGAAGGAAAACACCTCCCGGGGAGCTTCATGAAACCAGAAGCCAGGAGAGAAAGCTAGCAGATGACGCCGTATTCGCCATGTGCCCTTCCATATGAGAGAGAAGCCCTGACTGTGTTCACCATGTGCCTTCTCACTTGAGAGAGAAACCCTGAACTTCATTGGCCTTCTTGAACCAAGGTATCTTTCCCTGGATGCCTTTGATTGGACATTTCTATAAACTTGTTTTAATTGGGACATTTTCTCGGCCTTAGAACTGTAAACTAGCAACTCATTAAATTCCCCTTTTTAAAAGCCATTCCATTTCTGGTATATTGCATTCTGGCAGCTAGCAAACTAGAACACACTCCCTGTAAATTTATTTTTAATAGAATATTGAAAAAGTCAACAAAACACAAGTAGTTCAAACATGCCTTAAGAGAAAGAGAGTCATCCTTAAGAATAATTAAACTGAGCTATAGCGCGAAGCCCTAATACCTACGACATATGCCATCCACATTAAGATGCTACAGAGAGAGAAAACTAATTCTTCAAATTATGAGCCGAAGTTGAAGGTCACAAAGAGATATGATCAGAATTGGAGGTGCTGATTTGCAACTGAGTTACTTTACATATGGCTAACTTTGTCGAACAATCTAAAGGGAGAAGCTATGGATTTATATAGTTGATACCACTGGGGAGGCTAGATAGTGTTTATGTAACAGTACTCACCTGTAATAAAATGATCCAATGGCATCACTGGAGCAACATGAGGTGTGGCTTGTGTAATAAGAAGATTTATCAGATCTTGTTTAAAATTTTTCAATGTAAGCAATGCTCTTGCAACAAGGCCACCCATAGAATGACCAACTATTGCCACACTTTTTGGAGCAAATTCTTGACCCTATCAAAAAAAAAAAAATCACAAAAGCATATTAAAGCTTAGTAACATAATAAAAATATTTAATATTGTTCTCTGCATATGAGCAATTTTATAGAAAAAAAGAAAATTAATTTATATAACCTCCCATCTTAATTTAAGGTACAGGAATATATCTTTAAATAGTTGTAACTAGTGTATACATACTATTTTGAATTTTACCAAGTATTTTAATAGCTATACTTTGGTTTTCTGAACCAAAACAAGAACACTGGTCTAACAAATCACATGTTGTGCCATTTGTTATATTGGATGTAATCTGAGATGCAATTACATTTGGTGTACATCATAATATTAGCATTTACAAGATATAAGAAATCAGATCCTTCTTTTCATTGGAAATACCACAAAAAAGCCAGGGCAATTATGGCTGCCATCTCATCATGTTGATATACCTTATTTCACTGAATTATTTTTCTATTATGCATTCAGGTTCTTACAACAACCAGCATTTCATCACATTTTCTTTACTGACAACTATATATTTTATTTTTCAAATAAGTATTGCTTTTTAAAAAAATCTTTTCTGTCTCCACATGCCATCCTTAGTTCTACTATCAACTTTTGCTCATCACACCCACATATAATCCTTCATCTGTGCCTTCTCTATTACTGTGAATAAATTGAAATTTTGCAAAAAAAGTTAACATTGTAGGCCAGATTTCTATCCCTGATAAGGAGTGCATGCAAGGTAGGTAATGGCCAGAGTCTGGGATCTTAAATTTCGGAATGGTTCCTACCATCTCTTAAATGATAGGAATGGTTCACTATTTCTAAACTGTTTGTGCAAACAATATGGTTTATGTTGAACACCCACTGCCCTTCTGGAAGTCTAGAATGTTGGTATGTGCTAGGCAGAAGGTGCCCATGTGCCCAAAAAAACTTTAGTCACTAAGTTTTAAGGAGCTTTCCTGATAGACAACAGATAACACTTCACATGTGTCAGCTTTTTGCTGTAGGAATTAAGTATAACTTCTGTGATTTCACTAAGAGAGGACTTTTGGAACTTTGGGAGAGGACTCTTGGAAGCTTGTGCCTGGCTTCTTCTGGGCTCCACCCCATGCACCTTTTCCCTTTGCTGATTTTACTTTGCAATCTTTTGCTATGATAAATCATAGGCATGAGAATGACTGTACGCTGCATCCTGTGAGTTGCCCTAAAGAATCATCAAACTAAGGGGTAGGTCTTGGGTATCCTTGACAAAAACCTGAGCTTGGCAAAAGCTAACCAATATTTGTGCTCTTAATCCTATCTCTGTTGGCTTTTTCAAGTATATCACTCCAGCAATTCTTCCCATTTTCTTCTTGCATCATTGTTTTCCCCTCTTTACCAGATCATTTTCATTAGTGTATAAATACACTGATACTTTTCTTAAAAAATAAAAAGAACTTTCTTTCAATAGCCACTTTCCCTTTACTGACCACACCTTTCTCTACATCTCTTTACAGCAAAACTCTTCAAAAAACAAGAAAACAAAAAAACAATTGTCTATACAGAACTTGCTGTCTCCAATTTCTCCATTTCCATACGCTCTTAAATCCACTCCAATCAGGCTTTCACGGCACCCTTTACAAAATTGTTCTTGCCAAGTCACCAAGGAATCTAATGATCATTCTCAATCCTCATCTATTTGACCGATCAACAACACTTGACACAAATGATCACTTCTTTCTCTTTGAAATACTTTCTTTACTTGGTTTCCAGGATAGCATACTCTAATGTTCACCTTTTACCTCACTGAGTATACCTTTTTAGTCTCTGTTTTTGGTTCCTCCTCAACTCCTCTGATCTCCCAAATCAGTGACCCAAGCCTCATGCCTCTGATTTCTTCTCATTTTCCTATCTATGCTGCCTCTGTTGTGATCTCATCAGTATTGTGGTTTTAAATTCATCTAAGCACTGTCAGTCCCAAATTACTATCTTTAGACTGGACCTCTTCCCTGAGCTCTAGTCCTGAACGCCAAATGCCTACTACACAGCAGCCAAACTTGGGAAAGTCTAATGTGTATCTCAAACTGAATTTGTCTTAAACTAAATTCTTAATCTCTTCCAAATCTGTTTATCCTACATTCTACCCTGCCTCAGTTAATGACAATTCAATCCTTCCAGGTGCTTAGTTAAAAAAATTGAGGTCTTTTTTTTTTTTTTTTTTTGCATGGGCAGGCACTGGGAATCAAACCCGGGTCTCCGGCATGGCATGAAGTAATTTTTAACTCTTCTTTTCCTCTTGTATCCCTCTGTCAGATCTGCAAGTAAACCTCATTGGTGCAACCTTGAAGATCTACACCTATTTGACCATTTCTCATCACTTCCACTGCTACCAACTTAATTCAAAGCATCACTTCTAGGCTTAGTTATTGCAATAGCCTTTTAATTCATCTCTCTACTTCTAATCTTATTCCTTTTGAGTTTATCCCCAAAAGCAGCCAGAAGGATACTGTTAAAACCCAAGTCAGAACATGTACCTCCTTTCTGGAAAAACTCTCTGTAGTAGTTTCCCATATCATTCCAAATAAAAGGCAAAGTTCCTAAAATTGCCTAAAAGACTCTATAATCTGCCTGCTCCCATATTTTGTCCTTCTACTAACTCACTCTGCTCCAGCCCTATCAGTTTCTTTGTTTCACCTTAAATACAACAGACATGTGCTTGTTCATATTATTTGTTTCCTCTACTCAGAGTACTCTCTTCCTAGATATCCAAATGGGCTATATGTTTTAATCCAAATGGCCAATATGACTTAATGTTCCATTATCATCCTCTTAATATGTATAGGCTCTGTAGTGGCTTCCTCTTTCATTTCTGATATTGTTCATTTGTGTTTTCCCTCCTTTTTTTCTTAGTCAAGTTAGTTGTTTATCAATTTTATAGATATTTTCAAAGGATCAGCATTTTTTTAATCAATTATTATCTCTACTGTCTGTTTTCTATTTCCTTGACTTCCATTCTCATTTTTATTGTTTCCTTTCTTCCACATATTTTGCATTTGCTTTGTTCTTCTTTATCTTTTTAATGTGGAAGCTCAGCTTACTGATTTTAAACTTTTCTTCTTTTCTAATATAAGCACTTAAGGTTACAAGTTTTCTTCTATTCATCCCTTTAATTTTTTTTTTAATTTTTTATGTTCTTTTTTTATATCCCTTTAATTTTATAAATTCTGATGTTGTGTTTTTATTTTCATTCAGTTCAAAATATTCTCAAGTATCTCTTGTAATTTTCTTTTTGACCCTTGAATTATCTAGAAGCAATTTCCAAATGTTTAAAATTTTTCCAGGTATTTTTGTTGTTGTTGATTTCTAATGTAATTCTGCTGTGGTCAGAAAAACTGTACTGTGCATGATTTTAATATGTTAAAATTTACTGAGGCTTGTTAAATATCCCAGCATATGCATATACCTTAGCAAATATTTTAAGTGCATTTAAAAAGAACATACTTTATGTAGTCACTCAATGTCATATTTTATAAAAATCAATAAGGTTAAGTTATTAATAGTATTATTTAAATCTTCTATACCCTCACTGATTTTCTATCTTCTCAATTATGGAGAGAGGAGTGTTTAAATTGCCAAACTGTAACTGCAGATTTACCTATTTCTTCCTGTACTTCTATTAGTTTTTACTTCAAGCATTTTGAAGCTCTGTTATTGAAGGCATACTCATTTAGAATTGTTTTGTCTTCTTGATGAATTTACCCTTTATCATCATGAAATGGCCCTCTTTATTCCTGGTAATAAATATTCTTTGTCCTGGAGTCTATTTAACTGATATTAATAAAGCCACACTAGTTTTCATACGATCTTTCTTTTTGACTCCTGGATTATCTAGAAGCAATTTCTAAATATTTAAAAATTTTCCAGGTATTTTTTTGCTGCTGACTTTTTTTTTCATAAAAAAATATGGAAGTCTTCATGAATTTGCATGTCATCTTTGCGCAGGGGCCATGCTAATCTTCTCTGTATCGTTCCAATTTTAGTATATGTGCTGTAGAAGCAAGCATTTTGTTGTTGATTTCTAATGTAATTCTGCTGTGGTTAGAAAAAACTCTGTACTCTTTTTCCATGTATATCTTTTTCAAATTATCTACTTTGAACCTATCAGTGTCTTTATATTTATTGTAGCTTTCTAGTAGACAGTTTAATATATAGTTAGGTCTCACTTTTTTTAGCTAGTCTGACAAGCTCTGTCATTTAACTGGAGTATTTAAACCATCTATATTTAATGTACTTATTGATACACTTGGCTTTACCTATATCGCCTTGCCATTTCCTCTCTATTTTTCCCATCTATATTTTGTCCCCTACCACTCTTTGCTTCCTTTGAACTGACTATTTTTTAATGTTCCATTATATTTCCTTCATTTGCTTTATAGCCATACCTTTTCTTTTTTGGCAATGGCAGGGTCCAGAAATTGAAACTGGGTCTCCAGCATGGCAGGTGAGAACTCTGATACTGAGCCACCGTTGCCTGCCCACACACCTTTTTTTTTGTTACTCTAGAAATCACAATATGCAACTTTAATGTATCACTCTATTATCAATTAATATTATACCACTTCACATAAGAACCCCACAGCAGAATAATTCCATTTACTCCTACTCCCATCCTTTTTGCCATTATTTATATTTTCCTACTAGAGATTTTATAAATTCCATATTTTTTTTGCTGTAAACTATTATCTTTATTTTTAACTTTTAATTTTGAACCAATTAAGGAAGTTTGCAAAAAGAGCACTGAGAGCTCCTAGAGAACATTTAATCAGCTTTCTATTTTAGGGTTCCAGTCTTCATTTCATTTTACATGTATTGTTATTTCTCTTTAGTCTCCTCTAATCTGTGACAGTTCCTCAGTCTTACCTTATTTTTCACGACCTTGATACATTTGAAGAATATAGATTGGTTGCTTTGTAGTATGCTTCTCAATTTGGATTAGTCTTTACGCCTTTCTGAGGGTAACATCTAGAAGAATAATGTCAGTCTACTCTTTGGTGGTGCTGATTTGAGCACCTGGCCAAGGCGTTTCCCTATTTCTGCACTGTGTCGTTATACAATCATCCTCCTCCTTATCAAGAACACCACGATGACTATTGCCTCGCCAATCTTAATTACAATGGTTCCAAAAGGGGAATTTTCTAAATCTACCCCTCCACATTTATCAGCATTCTAATGTAACAAAGAGCCCTCCTTTGCCATTACCTGTCGAAACTGCATGTACTGAAAACCTACTTTTTTTTAGTGCTACATAATTTGCATGCTCCCATCTTTTTTCTTTTCTTTTGAACACTTTCTGACTTTTCAGGCACAAGATACATTCATCTCGTAACTTTCCTCTTCCAACCACCAGCCTCCGAATAGGACATTTCTCAAAGGAACTCAGGTTTCTCATAGTAGGAAATACTAGAAATCAAGATCTGTGCGCTCTCTCCTACTAGGAAGTCTGCATCTATACTTTCAGTGGACAGATCAGTGTCTATTCTAATATAAACAAAGGATATCAATGCTTAGCTGCTAGCTTCTGTTCTCAAATGTATTTAAAACCGCTTCCTTTTCTTTCAATCTTTAATAATGATATGTTGATTAAGACTCCCTGATACTAGAAATTAAATATTAAAAGTACCACAGACAGAACTGTGATATATACATATGATCAAATATTGTGTGGTTACAGAAAGGAACAAAGTAGTGAGGCATGAAACAAGGTAAATGAAACTGGAGGACATTATGCAATACAAAATTAGCCAGAAACAAAAGAACAAATATTGTATGGTTTCTCAGAAAATACTTGCAAGAAAATTAGGACTTTTATAGCTGTCACATTTAGTCTGGCGTGGCACTTGTTATTTCCAAATTTTGAGAGGTTGTGCTATATATGTAGAACCTGATAATTCCCTGGAACTTTGGGTACCTGTGTGACACTTAAGACTCAGAGTAGTTCTGCAGCTCTGAAAGTCAGCATTGCCACATACAACAACTATTAAAGAAACTGAAAAAGAGATCAGGCTTCAATTAGAGATGAGCAGGAAGCCAATCAGTCAGGACTGAGGTAAATCAGAAAACAGGGGTAAGGAGGACATTGCATTTTAGAACTTTGTCTACTGTATGAGATCATAGGAAGAGAGGTTTATTTTGTCCAAAGCTTAAATTTTCTGTAGCACATAATCTAACTGAACCTGTCTCAATAGCTCATTTAAACAACCCAAACACATGGAATCCAGAATGGGAATGAGGGCTTGTATCCTGGATAGCTCAATGTAATACCTGGATATATCCCAGAGAATGTTGAGCAGATAATTAAAATGTATTGGCAAATGGATTCCTTGTGGAAGAAAAGGAAATATCTTCAGACAGAGTATGGTGGTGAAGGCATGTCTATACACTTAGGCTGGATTGTATGATGTGTGAATAAAACTCTTTAAAAATGAACAGAGAGAAACAAGTGCTGCAGAAAATACAGAGAAAGAGATGTACCTATTCACTGTTGGTAGGGAAATGAGAGGTGCAGCCCCTGGAAGGCAGTGTGGTGGTTCCACAGGAGGCTAGGGTTGGGTTTGCCATAGATCCTGAAACTCCATTGTCAGTATATACCTGGAAGAGTAGAGTGTGGGTACATGAATGGACCATTGCACACTGGCATTTCTAGTGGCAGTGTTCCCAATCCCCAAGGAATGGAGGTGGTCTAAGAGTACAAAAACTGAGGAATGGAAGGGGGAACTATGGTGTATGCATACAATGACCTCTGAGCAGCGTAAGGAATCAAGTTGTGAGGCCTGCAAATAGATGAATGAATCTTAAGAGCTTTAGGTTGAACGAAACATCAGGTACAAAAAGACAAATATTATCATGCCTCAATCATATGGACTAATTATAACATAAAAATTCGGTGAACTAAAGTCAAGAGCATGGGTTATCAGGTTGGGGCCTACTGTAAAGGGCCCTAGATTGTAAGCTCTTACAGCAGTTACATATATTCAGGAGGTGTAACTGTTAATTCTAACTTCTGAGATACTGAGCTGTTTGTACATAACATGGTCTTTCCCAGAAACACTGGGTATTTATGAGACACCTGAGACTCAGAGTTAGAGTTCTGAGGCTATGAAAGTCAGCACTACTCCACACAGGAACTGTTTAAAAATTGAAAAAGTGATCAGACATTGAGTAGAGATATGAATGAAACTGATCTGGATAAGACTAAGGCATATCCAGAAGACTGGACAAAGGATGATATGGTCCACATTCTAAAACTTCAACTTGTGTGAGACTAAAGGGGGAGATGTTTATTTGGTGCAAAATTTATATCTGGGATAATGTATTTCATAATTTAACTTGTATGTTCAGTTTAGCTGAATACGATAAAAGCATGGAATCTTGAACAGGGCATGAGAAGTTGGCTTGTCTAGGTTAGTGTGATGCCTCGATAAATCCCACAGTGATTTGGGCAGTGAATAAAGAAATATTTGCAAAGTCCCCTTAGGGGACTGGAGAGAAAGGAAGAAATATTCAACTTCCCCATTTGGAGACTTTCTAATATTCTCACAAGCAGTGGGGACAACCAAATCAGTAGTCTAGGCCCTCAATCTTGGGGGTCACCCTTATGAAACTTATTCCTGCAAAGGATAGGCTAATCCTACTTAAAAGCAGGCCTAAGACCTCTCTCTCTCTCAGCGAACATAACAAACAAACTCACTGCCCTCCCCCTTTCTACGTGGAACATGACTCCCAGGGGTGTGGACTTTCCTGGCAACATGGGACAGAAATCCTAGAATGAACTCAACTCAGCATCAAGGGATTGAGAAAACCTTCTCGACCAAAAGGGGGAAGAGAGAAATGAGACAAAATGAAGTGTCAATGGCTGAGAGACTTCAGAGTCAAGAGGTTATCCTGGAGGTTATTCTTACGCATTTAGATATCACCTTTTTAGTTAAGGTGTAATGAGAAGCTGGAGGGAACTGCCTGAAAATGTAGAGCTGTGTTCCAGTAGCCATGTTTCTTGAAGATGATTGTATAATGAATGATATAGCTTTCTCAATGTGACTGTGTGATTGTGAAAACTTTGTGTCTGATGCTCCTTTTATCTACCTTATTGACAGATGAGTAAAACATATGGATTAAAAATAAATAAATAATAGGGGAAACAAATGTTAAAATAAATTTAGTAGACTGAAATGCTGGTGATCAGTGAGGGGGAAGGGGAGGGGGTATGGTATGTACGAATTTTTTTCTTTTTTCTTTTTATTTCTTTTTCTGGATTGATACAAATGTTCTGAGAGGTGATTGTGTTGATGAATATACAACTATGTGATGACATTGTGAGTTATTGATTATATACCAAGAATGGAATGATCATATGGTAAGAATGTTCGTGTTTGTATGTTATGTTTTAAAAAAAAAAAAAGTGGGCCTAAGAGGCATCCTCAGAGAACCTCTTTTGTTGCTCAGATGTGGCTTCTCTCTAAGGCCAATTCAGTGGGTGAACTCACTGCCCTCCCCTACATGGGACATGACTCCCAAGGGTGTAAATCTCCTGGCAACGTGGGACAGAAAGCCTGAGATAAGGTGGGACCCGGCATCAAGAGACTGAGAAAGCCTTCTTGACCAAAAGGGGGAAGAGAGAAATGAGAAAAAATAATGTTTCAGTGGCTAAGAGATTTCAAACAGAATTGAGAAGTTATCCTGGAGATTATTCTTAATGCATTAGAGATATCCATTTTTAGTTTATGGTGTATTGGAATGGCTAGACGGAAGTACCTGAAACTATAGCTGTGTTCCAGTAGCCTAGATTCGAAGACAATTGTATAAAGATATAACATTTACAATGTGACTGTGTGATTGTGAAAACCTTGTGTCTGATACTCCCTATATCCAGGGTGATGGACAAATAAGTAAAAATATGGATAATAAAAAAAATAAATAATTATATAATGGGGGGACAACAGGTAAAACAAATTAGGCAGATGGAAATAGTAGTAGTCAATGAGAGAGAGGGGTAAGGTGTATGGTATTTATGAGTTTTTTCTTTTTATTTCTTTTCTGGATTAATGCAAATGTTCTAAATAAAGATCATGGTAACAAATCCAAAACTATGTGATGTTATCACCAGCCACTAATTATACACCATGTATAGAATGTATTTGTGTGAAGATTTCTCAAAAAAAAAAAAAAATACACACACACACGTATTAAAAAAGTATTAGCAAAGTCCCTTGAGGGATGGGAGAAAAAATATGGAACTATTAAATTTTACCACTGGGGAAACTGTCTCAAACATTAGGGACTCCTAAGTTAATAGGTCAAGCCCTTGATCTTGAGGCTTGTTCCTGGGAAGCTTATTTATGTAGTAGAGAAGCTAAGTCTACCTATAGGCATGCCTTAGAGTTATTTACAGAGGATCTCTATAACTGCTTAGATGTGGTCTCTCTCTCTCTCTAAGCCAAACTCTGCAAATTAAACTTTACCCTTTCCCCTATGTGGGACATGACATCCAGGGGTGAAAGTCTCCCTGACAATGTGGGACATGACTCCCTGGGACGAGCCTGACCCTGACACTGTGCACCGACAATGCCTTCCTGACCAAAAGGGGGAAAAGAAATGTAACAAAATAAGGTATCAGTGGCTGAGAGAGTTTAAACAGTCGAGAAACTATTCTGGAAGCCACTCTTAAATAAGCTTCAGCTAGATATTGCTATTCGCCATGGTTTGCCAAACCCCAACCAAAACCATTCCTGTCAACCATAAAGAACATCTAAGGCTCTATCTGAGATTCTACGTAAGTTTCATGTACTATGATTACTTTATAGAAACCTACAACCTCCAAATGGGTTCACAGGCCAGAAAAGGTCTGAAACCCAGAGGGCCCAATCTCTCCAAGAACATCAACTAGCTCCATCCCCCTACTCCATATTATCAATAGCCCTTTCCAACATGAAAAAGTTAGCATGATCATAGCCCAAATACCCACAAGAATTGGGAGAAGGATCAACAGAGAAGGAGGAGTTATAACAGACAAGATAAGATTTTACAAATGAGTATGACTTCTAAATCATTATATTGATATTTCTTTTAGTTTCCAGTATCTTGGGAGCAGCTAGAAGGGAAAATTTTAAATTATGGAACTGTAACCCATATCAAACTCTAAAATCTGTTCTGTAACTACCTGATACAATGTACTTTGGCATTTATTGCTTTTTTATTTTGTTTATTTTTTATTTACTTTGAAATTTATTACTACTTTTTCACAATTAAAAAAAATGTTTTTAAAAAAAGAGTGCCACAACCTTCCTGACAACGTGGGACAGAAATCCTAGAATGAGCTGAGACTCAGCATCAAGGGCTTGAGAAAAACCCTAGAATGAGGTGAAACTCAGCATCAAGGGATTGAGAAAACCTTCTCAACCAAAAGGAGGAAGAGTGAAATGAGACAAAGTGTCAATGGTTGAGAGATTCCTAACAGAGTCCAGAGGTTATCCTGGAGGTTATTCTTAGGCATTGAATAGATATCACCTTGTTATTCAAGATGTAATGGAGAGGCTGGAGGGAACTGCCTGAAAATGTAGAGCTGTGTTCCAGTAGCCATGTTCCTTGAAGATGATTGTATAATGATATAGCTTTCACAATGTGACTGTGTGAATGTGAAAACTTTATGTCTGATGCTCCTTTTATCTACCTTATCAACAGATGAATAAAACATATGGAATAAAGATGAATAATGGGGGAACAAACGTTAAAATAAATTTAGAGTGAAATGCTGGTGATCGGTGAGGGGGAGGGGTGGGGGGTATGGTATATATGAAATTTTTTGTTTTCTTTTTATATATGTATAATGATACAGCTTTCACAATGTGACTGTGTGATTGTGAAAACCTTGTGTCTGATGCTCTTTTATCTACCTTGTCAATAAACTAGTAGAACATATGGAATAAAAATAAATAATAGGGGGAACAAATGTTTAAAGTAAATTTAGGTTGAAATGCTAGTGATCAGTGAAAGCGAGGGGTAAGGGGTATGGTAGGTATAATCTTTTTTTTTTCTTTTTCTGTTTTCATTTTATTCCTTTTTCTATTGTCTTTTTATTTCTTTTTCTGAATGGATGCAAATGTTCTAAGAAATGATGAATATGCAACTAAGTGATGATATTGTGAATTACTGATTATCTATGTTAATGTTTTATTTCGTTTGTTAAATTTTTTTAATTAATAAATAAATTTAAAAAAAATAATAATAATAAAAACAACAACAAAAAAAAGTGCCACAGAGAAAAAAACTCTGAGATCTTTGAGAAATGAACTAAGCTATTGGTGAACATGGTCTTTTTAATACATTAGACTGGGAGATTCAAGATCTGCCTAGCTTTATTCTAGATACTAGAAAAAGGGGTATTAGTATGCTTTTCCCCCTCTTAAATATAAAAGGTGTCAGGCCTGTAATTTTCACAGAAAAGCCAGCACATATGGTCTTTTTTCTGTGTCATTAAGGTGATGTGCCTCAAACTTCCTTTTTTTTTTTTGGTATGCTGTGCAGTGGTATGCTGTGCAGTCACATTTCATTGTTTTTTCCATGTGAATATCATGTTATTACAGCACCATTTGTTGAATTTTTTTTTTTCATTTGTTTGTTCGTTGTTTTTTGGCGTGCATGGGCTGGGAATCCAACCTGGGCCTCCCTGGTAGGTGAGAATTCTCCCACTGAACTACCCGTGTACCCCTCAAACTTTCTTCAGGACTATTTTAGGCTACATGGCTCAGTATATTTTATTTTCCAGTATGGGGTATGTTTCATTTATTTTGAAGTTTCATATTCTTACAATTTGGTTATAAAAGAAATGGAATGTAACATGGCATTTTAGAGCTGGGAAGGATTAACCATTAATTTCTGTTTCTCCTTTAGTTTAACATTGGGCTTTACTTTTAAAGGAACTTATCAGAAGGTGCCCCTCATAGCTTCTTTGCTTAGCCTGCAAACTTTTCAGAACATTCTTAGTTAAGAACTTCTTTGTTCAAGTAAGGTACACATGATTTAAAAAAACTAAAGGGGCTTTAAAAAATAACCTGAAGGGGCTGCAATGAATGAATGAATGAATGAATCAATCAATCAATAGATCCCTTTCCCACCCCATGCAACTTGGTCTCTATATACTTTTTCCCAAAGAAATATTTTCTAGCTATTACCTCTGGTTGTGCTGATTTATTCTGAAAAATTAATCAGATTTACACAATGTTCATTGTTGGGGTTTCTTTAGGTCTGACTGCTATTCCCTTAGTTTCCCAAGTGTTTTGTATGTTGGCCTTGCGCTATTAATTTTCCTGCAGCCTTGCTGGGTGCATCTACAGAGGCAAAGGCAACTATTTTTCCTTCCTTCAAAACACATACTGTAATCACTATATCTTCTCCAAATTTAGCAGGTGACATATACATTATATGCATATCAACACTGACTCTGGGTGCTCCTCTTTCTGTGCATAGCAGGCTATCATCTAGTAGGGTGGCTATCAAACTCTCCATGGAGAGTGCCCAATATTTGTTGGCATGTTCTTCTTCTACTTTCACTTCACAAATCACCCTCCCAGATGCAGTAGAGACAAGAGTCACTTTTCCAAAACTCTGTCAAAGCTGAGAACATTGGACATGGCCTTCATAAACTCCCACAGATTATATGTCAAGAGGCTCATCTTGGGCAATTCACCAGCTTCTGGGCCCTGGGCAAGAATGAACCTCGGGAGAGTCAGGAAAACCCAGAAGTTCGTTAAAGAACAAGGACACAAAGTAAGCTAATGATCTTTTAAAGAATTTAAAGAAGGAGAAAAAACTATCTTTTTTTATTTCCTACAGTTATTGCTTCTGATGTTGTTTACTTTTTTGAGATCTGGTATTTCAACTGACACCATTTTCCTTCGGTGCAAAGAACTTTCATTAATATTTCTCTAGTGCAGGTCTGCTGTGATGAATCTGCCAATTTTTGTTACTCCGACAATATCTTTATTTTGTCCTCATTTTTGAAAGATATTTTGCTACATATACAAGTCTAAGTTTTTTTTGTTTTTTTTTTTCTTTCAGATATTGCTCTATTATTTTTGGCTTTCATTCCTTCTGATGAGACATCAGTAGTAATTTTTATTGTTTTACCATTGAAGTAATCAATTTTTCTTCTGACTGCTTTTAAGGTTTTGGCCTTATCTTTGGTTTTCAGCAATTTAATTTGTATTTATCTTTATAAGGGTTAAGTTCATGTGTCAACTTCGGTAGGTTGTAGTGTCCAGTTGTTTGGTCAAGGAAGCACCATGATTGCTATGTGAGGGTGTTTCACGGATTTAAATCATTAATCAGTTGACTGCATCTATGGCTGATCAAATCTACAATAAACAAAGGAGATTGCCTTCAGCAATGGGAAAAGTCTCATCCAATCAGCTGAAGGCTTTAAAGGGAGAACTGATGATTTTAACAGTTAGAAAGAAGAATCTCTCCCTACACAACCAGCCAGTTTCTTCTGGTGAATTTGTTGAAACTTTTATCAAAGTTTCCAAATTGTAGTCTGCCCTACAGATTTCAGACTTGCCAATTTCCACAGATGCACGGGCTTGTTTCTATAATAAATCTCAGAATATCCTGTTTCTCTGGAGAACCCTAATACAATCCTATTTAGCATTTGTTGAGTTTCTTAGATTGGTAGGTAAAATTTTTACCAAAATCGCAAACTTTGAGGCCACTAGTTCTTCAAACATTTTTCCTCCTCAATTCTTCCCTCCTTGTCTTTTGGGGTTCCATTATATGTATGTTACACTGCTAGATATTGTCTCACAGGTCCGTCCTTGAGGCTCCATCTGTTTTGTACTTTTATTCTCTGTGCTTCAGTTTGGATAGTTTTTACTGTCCTGTCTTCAAGTTCAATGATCGCTCCCTCTGCAGTATTCAATCAGCCTTAAGCCCATTAGTAAACTTTTATTTTATTTTATTTTTGGTGGCATAGGCAGGCTCCAGGAATTGAACCCAGGTCTCCAGTTCAGCAGGTGAGAATTCTTGCCACTGAGCCACCATTGCACCTCCCAATCTAGTAAATTTTTCATTCATGACATGTATTATTTTAGTCCCAGATTTTCCTTTTGGTTTTCTTTTATAGTTTCCTGCGATTCCTTATCTGTTTCCCTTTATGTGCATCTTTTACTTTAAATCCTTAATGTTGCTTGATATTCTTGAGGTTGTATTAAGCAGTTAGGGTGAATCACAGAACAGTTCTTACTTTAAGGAGAGAGTAGTCCTATTCCTAAATCATGTCCTTCAGGGGTCAACTGAATGCCCAGTGTGTTCAGATAGGTCTTTCCTATTTGAGCAAATCTCATTTCAGCTCACAATTCACCAGTAGCTGTTTTTCTGCCAGGCCTTGCACAGTGGCCTACCAAGCAGGAAATATTTTTTGCCCCAGCAGGAAATATTTTATCTCTGATATTGTATAATTATCGGTGCAGAATGAGTTTTAGTTTGTTTTACTGCTCTTTTAAATTTCTCTAAAGAGCATATATTTCCCCTATTATCTTGCATTTGAGGTGGACACACTAAGAGTGCAGAGTCTTTGTATATGCAGCTTAGCATTTAAAGACTGCAAATGAAAATTTCTAGAGCTCCTTTCTCTGCCTAGTCCTCTTCTCTCTCACACTCTGCCCCATAAATCTAGTCCTTGCAGAAGATTCAGATTTCAATTTCTGCCTCCCTCAGCTCAGCGATACCAATGCACTCTGTTTAATCTCTACTTAGCTGCCCCATGGTCTGGAAAATGCTTCCAGGCAAAAAGCCAGGGCAAACATGAGCTCAACTCATGTGTTTCCCTTCTTTCGGGGATCAGAGCCCTTTGCTGTTTGTCCAACATCTGAAAATACCTCCTTTAGATATCCTGACCAGTTTTACAGTTGTTTAGATATGTATGAGTAGCAGTTAGTCATGACTAAAAGCAGAAATCCATACCAATAGTTTTAGGAATTATGCTTCACTCTCAATTTATATATGTTCATAATTTTTCTCTAAATTCACCACAAGAAAGGTTTAATGTAAATTCAATTTAAACTTCAAAAACCATCACTGAATTCAAAATAACACACTTCCACAAAAAACTTTGCGCCATCTTTGCTTCAACATTTATATAAACAAACCCATGATTTAAAATACTCTGACTGGAGCAGCTAGGAGGAAAAATCTGAGAGGATGGTATGGTAGCCCATGACAAACTTTGGGATCTGTCCTGTAACTACTGGTTGAAGAGTGCTTTGAAAACTTTGCTTTTTTCTTTCTTTGCTTTGTATATATGCTATATCATACAATAAAAAAGTTAAAAAAAAAAAATATATACAAGGAGACCCCTAAAAAAAAAAAAAAGATGCTGAACAGATATACCACAGTTGATCTGCAGGCTTATCTCTTACCTTGTAGAGTCTGAGAATTGTCTTAATGCATTCGTGTACAAACTTGGTCTGCTTCTGAAGACTTCCACCATACAACGCCACTAGTTCTTCATTGAAGTTCACGCTAAAGAAGTCAAAGTGGTACTTGAAGTCAATGTCTTCTGCTTTTCTAAGTGCTATAGAGCCAATAGAACGAACTGCAGAGGAAAAGGGAAAGTGGCATATTAAACACCTTTTTTTTAAAAGTTTCATCTATTGTTGCTTCAAAGGCTCTCAATACAAAATTTTCTCTCACATGTTGAATATAAATAACAAATCTCAGGGTGATATCCTTTAATAGTACCAATTTAGAAGAATAAACTAACCTGGAAGCAGTATATCTTGCATACAATTAGTGTACTCTATTTTTTAACTTAAATTAAATACATAGAAAGTGAACAGGTCTTTCTTAGTCTACCAGTTTGCCCTTCAGTTGGGGCAACAAAAGCTAAAAGGAAAGGCAAGAAATATTTCAAGAATAAAAAATAGAAATTTCGTCACACTTATTGAGGATTTTAGAAACAGAAGGTTCCTGTAAGAAATGTGCGTTCATCACTTGATTTAGATACTCATGCTTGATTAATTGCTCTCTCACACATGACATCCAATCTCAAAATTCAGTAAGTCCTACTATGTTCTACCCATTCACAGCTTCTCACCATTTCCAGCACTACCTTCTTAATCTAAGTACCATTACCTTTTGTCTGAACTATTCTACCAATTTTCTAACTGGTCTCCCTGTTTAACTCTTGTTCTATTTATTGCTGTTTCTATTTTTTTTTTGTAAACTCTTTAATAGATTTTATTGTGAACTGATTACATTAAATAGCAAAAAATAGCAATGTCTGTTTTAGCAAACAAATCACCTCTGCTTTCCCATCCCACCTTTTGAAATAAACTATGTATTGTAATTCCTATTCTAGCCTATTCACTATGTAAATGCACAAATCAATGGTTTTTAGAATATTCACCAGGTCGCCAACAATCATCACTATCTAATTCCTGAGCATTTTTTCCATTCCAAAAAGAAATCTTATATCATTAGTAGTCAATCCCCATTATCCCCTTCACCCATCACTAATCAATTTTCTGTCTGTATGGATTTGCCTTATTCTAGACATTTCATATACAGATTCATATAATAATTAGCCTTTTGTGTCTAGCTTCTTCCACTTATTATTTTCAAGGTTCACCCATACTGTATCATGCATCAGTCCTTTATTCCTTTTTATTGTCAAATAATGTATGAAAACATCACATTTATTTTTATTCATTCACCAGTTAATGGTTTTTTCCTCACCTTTTAGGTATTATGAATAGTCTCCTGCTATGAACATTTATATTCAAGAAATTTTTGTGTGGAAGTTTCCATTTTTCTTGGGCCACTAGTAAGGCGTGGAATTGTTGGGTTTAACATCCTGAAGAACTGTCAAACTGTTTTCCAAAGTGGCTGTACCATTTCACATTGTCAGAGGCAATGTATGAATGTTCCAATTTCTCCACATCCTCATCAACAATTGCTACTACCTGTCTCTTTGATCACACCCATCCTAGCAGGGATGCAGTAGTATCTCACTGTGCTTTTGATTTGCATTTCCCTGTTGAGCATCTTTCCTGCTTCCAACTATGCCCCTTTATGGAGTATTCTCTACACAGCAGAGACAGAGTGATTTTTTTTTTAAGTAAATCACACAGATCAGATTAAAATTTTAAAATCTGATGATTCCAACGTTGTCAAAGATGTGAGTAATAAAGGAAAATAAAACGTACTGCTTGATAGTATAAATTAGCATAACCAGTAAACTTAAAAGGTACTGTGTACCTAACTGTGACATGGAATTTCACTCCTAGGTGAATCTTCTAGAATTATGTGCTTATGTGCTTCAAGATACATGTAAAAGAATGTTCACTACTCATAACTGCACAAAATTATAAATTACCCAAAAGTTCAAAGACAGACTGGATAAATTCATATAAAAGAAGAAAACAGAATTATTAAAATGGATAATCATAGCTCATGTAACAACTTGGATGCAGTTTTAATGCTGATTGAAAGAAGCCAGATACAAAAGAATACATACTAAATGATTGTATTTAAATTACAAAGTATAAAAATAGCCCAAAATAACCAGACCATATTAAGGATGTATACATAGGAGCTAAAACAATAAAGAAAGTCAAGGAAATTACTACCTTTATGTTAGGATTGTGGGTTAGCACAAGAAAGAAAGAGGGAGTTTTAATCAGTAAGGAGTACACAGTGTGTTTCCAAGGTACTATAAATCTACTTTTGACCTGGGTTGTATTTACGTGAGTGTTCACTTTACAATAATTTTTAATGGAACATCTATAATTTTATGCACTTCTATGTGTTACATTTCACAAAACAATTAACAAAAATATCAAATTATATTACTTTCTACCCAAAACCTTCAACAGTTTCCCATCACACTTAAAATTCAAAGTCCTTCCCACAGCTTACACGATATAGCTCACAGTTACTTCTACATTTACTTCTCTTTTCACTTTTTCCAGTCACAATGGCCTTGAATGCACCCTGCATGTTCCTTCCTCAGGCCCTCCCCCCAAAGCCACATACCTTAGTTCCTAGTTAGGTCAAGGCTCTGCTCAAATGCTATCTCTTCCTTATTGACCACCTCAACTAAACTAGCTACCTCCTAACTCTGTTTGCCCTCTGTGCTTGTTTGAAACTGTTGTGTATCCCAGCAAGGCCATATTCTTTAATCCCTAATTCAGTATAGCAGGGTGGGATCTTTTTTATTGTGTCCATGGAGATATGACTCCTCCAATTGTCGGTGGTACTTTTTGATTAGGTGGTTTCCTTAGAGAAGTATCTCTACTAGTCAAGGTGGGGTTGCTTACTGGAATCCTTTTAGAGGGAACCATTTTGGAAAAAGCTACAGAGCTCACACAGCCAGAGACCTTTGGAGATGCAGGAAGAAAATGCCCCCGGGGAAACTGTTTGAAGAAGCCAGTAGAGGAAACAAGCAGAGGTCACCATGTGCCTTCTCAGCTGAGAGAGAAACCCCAATAATCATAAGCACTTTCTTCGGAGTTATGGTATGCTTATATAGATGCCTTAGTTTGGACATTTCTATGGCCTTAGAACTGTAAACTTGCAACTTAATAAATTCCCGTTTTAAAACCCATTCAATTTCTGGTATATTGCATTCTAGCAGCTTTAGCAAACTAAACACCCTCTATTCCCTTACTCTATTTTATTTTTTCTTTCTAGCATTTAACATTTCCAACATACTTGTCTGATGGTTGGCTCCCTAAGAAGAATAAAAGTTTGATGAGGGAAGGGACTTTATCTGTCTCTGTCCCCTTGAATCCCTAAATACCTAGAATATTGCATGGCTCATGGTAGGAACCCCATAAATATTGCTGAATGAATAAATAAGCACATAAGTAATTATACTAAATGCTGAAACAATTCCATTCTCATATAAAAGAATATACCACTTAAAAAAAGATTTTAGCTGAAAATTCAATTACTTTTTGATTACTTGGTTATTATGACAAATAAATGGCATATCTCTAAACCAATATTTTTTAAAAACTTTTTTATTGTATAACATATATACAAAGCAAAGAAAGAAAAAAGCAATAATTTTCAAAGTACACTAAAACAAGTACTTACAGAACACATCCCAGAGTCTGTCATGGACTATCATTCCATCGTCTCAGGTTTTTCCTTCTAGCTGCTCCAGAACACTGGAGGCTAGAAGGAATTTTTTTTTTTTTTTTAAATCATCACAATCGACATATTTTGTGTGTGTGTGAAAAACAACATACATACAAAAAGCAATAAATTTCAAATTTCATAGCAATTAGCTGTAGGACAGATTTCAGTTTGGAATGGGGTTACAATTCCACAATTTTAGGCTTTTCCTTCTAGCAACTCTAAGATACTGGAGACTAAAAGAAATATCAATATAGTGATTCAACAATCATATTCATTTGTTAAACCCTACCATCTCTGTGTAACTTTACCATCACCTTTGATCTTTCTCTCACTCTTCATGGGTATGTGGGCTATGCCCAGTCAAGCTTTTACATGTTGGAAGAGGCTGTCAATAATATAGGACAGGGGCATGGAACTTGTTCTGGAGAGGCTGGTCCCTCTGCATTTCAGGACTCATCTGGTCCAGGGACCTATCTGGAGGTTGTAGGTTTCTCAACAGTTACTCTACTGCAGCTTATATAACACCCTAGATGTTCTCTGTAGAAGCTTATATAACAGCCTAGGTGTTCTTTAGAATTGGTAGGAATGGTTTTGGTTGGGGTTTGGCAAGCTATGATAGGTAGCAATGTCTAACTGAAGCTTGTATAAGAATAACCTCTGGAGTAGCCTCTTGGCTTTATCTGAACTCTCTCAGCCACTGATACTTTATCTGTTACTCTTCTTTTCTCCCTTTTGGTCAGGATGGCATTGTTGATCACACGGTGCCAGGGCCAGGCTCATCCCTGGGAGTCATCTCCCACACCGCCAGGGAGACATTCACCCCTGGATGTCATGTCCCATGTAGTGGGGAGGACAATGATTTTATTTGCAGAGTTGGGCTTAGAGAGAGAGAGAGGCCACATCTGAGTAACAAAAGAGGTCCTCTGGAAATGACTTGTAGGTATACCTATAGGTAAGCTGTGCTGGTTTGAAAGGATATATGCCCCCTAAGAAAAGCCATTTTTAATATAAATCCCATTTCATAAAGGTAGAATAATCTCTATTCAATACTGTATGTTTGAAACTGTAATGAGATCATCTCCCTGGATGATGTGATTTAGTTAAGAATGGTTGTTAAACTGGATTAGGGGACGACATGTCTCCACCCATTTGAGTGGGTCTTGATTGGTTTATTGGAGTCCTATAAAAGAGGAAATATTTTGGAGAATGGGAGATTCAGAGAGAGCAGAGAATGCTGCAGCACCATGAAGCAGAGAGTCCACCAGCCAGCGACCTTTGGAGATGAAGAAGGAAGACGCCTCCTGGGGAGCTTCATGAAACCAGAAGCCAGGAGAGAAAGCTAGCAGATGACACCATATTTGCCATGTGCCCTTTCAGCCAAGAGAGAAGCCCTCACTGTGTTCTCGATGTGCCTTCTCACTTGAGAGAGAAACCGTGAACTTCATCGGCCTTCTTGAACCAAGGTATCTTTCCCTGGATGCCTTTGATTGGACATTTCTATAGACTTGTTTTAATTGGGACATTTTCTCGGCCTTAGAACTGTAAACTAGCAACTCATTAAATTCCCTTTGTTAAAAGCCGTTCCGTTTCTGGTATATTGCATTCCAGCAGCTAGCAAACTAGAACATAACTAAGCTTCTGCACTACATACATAAGCTTCACAAGAACAAGCCTCAAGATCAAGGGCTTGGCCTACAGATCTGGGTGTCCCTAATGTCTGACATAGTATCAGGGGTTTCCCTAGTGGTAAAGTTTAATAGTTCCATATTTTTTCTCCCATCCTTCAAGGGACTTTACCAATACTTTTTGATTATCTGCTTAATATAATCTGGGATATATCCAGGCATTACATTAAGCTATAGAGTATTAAAGACTCTCATTCTTATTCTGGGCTTCCTGTGTTTGGATTGTTTTAATGATTTCTCCAGACTGGTTGAGTGAGATTATGCGCTACAGGAAATTTAGGTTCTGGACAAAATAAACCTTTTCTCCTTTGTCTAAATCAACATTTAATTTGGGATCTGTACATTTAAGTTTCCTACCCTCACCTTACTGTGTTCCACTCAGTACTTTTAGAACTCTCTAACTTAAATAGCTCTGAAAGAAACAATCTCCTCTCTTTTTCAGAATAACATAAGCTACTGATTAAACTCCCTAAGCAATGCTTCAGGTTCATTCTCTGTATCTTCTACTTCCAACATAAATTCCTTCCCTCTGTGGATTCCTTAGTATCGCTATCATCCATTTATTCTGCTCTATTTCTTTTGTTCTTTTCAGTCTTTGCAAATTAGTCTTCAATTTTTTTCTATATAGTTCTCACATATACCTTCTCTCAGAGAAAATGTCATATGTTTGTATCCCTCAGTATGCAGTACTAATACAGTACTTTAATACAGAGTTTGCATTTGATAAATTCTTGCATTGAAATTCATAGCTTTCAAAATTTACTTCCAAGACTTACCTTGCTTATAACTTCCAGCATTACCTGGAAGAAAGAGAACAGGAATCCCAGTTAAAGGGAGAATTTTATGTTCTTTAGCATAGGATCCTTCTCCATAAAGATATAACTCATATGCAGGGTAGCGTTTTGCCAGTTTCCTTGGAAGTTCTATTTTCTATAGCAAAAAAAAACAATTTCACTTTAATCAGTATTATCAATACAATGCAATTCTGATTTGTACAAATTTAAAATAGAGCATAATAAAATATTACTAATGATTAAACTGCATTTAAAACAAAAAACAGTCCATGGAAAAGTTAGAGAAGGGACAGGAGGGAGACTGAGGTGGCAATTCAGGAGTGCAGCTGACCTGGGAGAGACTTCTGCACCACCTGGGGCAGCCCTAGTCGCAGAAACCAAGGAACTGAGAGGCAGAAAGCTGGAGCCTGGCATGGAAGCATGGCACTGCAGAGCCTGCGGGAGAGCATGGACAGGTGCCCAGGACTAGGAAGTAAGCCAGGCCCCGTTCCTTGAGCACACTACCCTCACCAGCAGAGCCCCATGACCAGGGACTCACCCCACACCCAACACACCCAAACCCCATCATCCGCTCCCATTCCCAGCTCTCCAGAAGCTCCCACCCCACCAGCCCCCAGTGCACGTACCTGCCCCACACACCCACCCCAAGTACAGCCCGACCCACCTCTCTTACACCCCTCCAGAGCATTACCTCCCCCTCCCTGATCCCTGCAGGCTGTTGCCAATGCATAAAGGCAGTGGGCACCAAACTCCATATCTAGGCTACCCCTGCCCCCATCGTGCATGGAGTCTCACACTGTCACTCTACCCCACCTCAGCTCTGCACATCAGTTTATGGCACTCCCAGGCCACGCATGTGCACAGGGCCCCAATCACATCATTCAGCTCTGGGAACCACACTTTACAGCAGTTCTAGAACCGTGCATGCGCATGGCCCTCAGCCATACTGTCCAGCTCTGAGAAAGTGCTGACCTGCGCAACCGGGTCACATCTGCTCCCAATCCATGGAGGCATGACGCCAACCTGCTACCGCAGCTCTGTGCATGCATACAAAGGGCCCCGTGACTTAGACCAGCACACACCAGGTTTAAGCCCCACAGAAAGGACAGCCGCACAGCTACATCCTCCCTGGCTACTGTTTGCCCACGTTCACAAGCATCAGCCTAACATCCCCAACCTGCGCCTATACATGTCCTGAAGCAAATCACTGCACTGAGTGCTTACCCGTGCCCTGCTCCCTGCTATATAACCATTCTGCAAACAGAAGGCCTTAAGCTACTGAAAGAAATCAACTCCCAAAGTAAATCAATCAAGATATTTACATGCCACAAAGACAGCAGAAGATCATTAAGCATATTACAATGCAGACAGATATAGCCCTGCCTAATGACCAAATTAAAACAGAGCAGACATAGGCATTGGAACAACTAATCAAAGAAGTTCATACAACTCTACTTAATAAAATAAGTGGGATAGCAAATGACATAAAGGAGATCAAGAAGGCAATAGAAGAGCATAAAGAGGAAACTGAAAGAACAAATAGAAAAATAGCAGATATCACAGAGATTAAAGACTTTGTTGACCAAATAAAAAACATACCAGAGACATACAACACCAGATTTGAAGAGAAGGAAGAAAGAATAAGTGATTTGGAGGACAGGATAGTTGACTTTAAGGACTCAAAACAGCAAATGACAAAAAAGATGGAAAAAACTGAATGGGAACTCAGGGAAATGACAGACAAAAAAAAGCGCACGAATATAAGAATCACTGGTATCCCAGAAGGTGAAGAGAGGAGTAAAGGACTAGGAAGAGCAGTCAACGATATAATGGGGGAAAACTTCCCAACCCTCATAAAGGACATACACAAGTCAAAGAAGCCCAAAGAACTCCAAACAGAATAAATCCAAACAGGCCTTCCCCAAGGCACATACTAATCAGTCTGTCAAATGTTGAAGAGAAGCAGAAAATCCTGAAAGCGGCAAGAGAAAAACAATCTACTACAAACAAAGGAAATCAGATAAGTCTGAGTTGAGATAACTCAGCTAGCACCCTGGAGGTGAGAAGGCAGTGGTATGATATATTTAAGATCCTGAAAGAGAAAGACTTCCAGTCGAGAATTCTGTACCCAGACAAACTGTCCTTCAAATTGAGGGACCTATCATAACCTGCCAACCCCCAACCAGGACCATTCCAGCCAATCCTAAAGAACACCTAGGGTAATATGTAAGATTCTATAAGGGTTCCAGGCACTAGAGTAACTTTCCAGAAACCTAAAACCTCAAGATGGGTCCCTGGTCCAGATAAGTCCTGACACCTAGCCCAGCCTCTCCAGAACATCAGATAGTTCCACCTTCCTACCCCATATTAGTGACAGACTCTTCCATTATCAAAAATTTAGAATTGCCATAGCCCAAACAACCCTAAAGAGAGGTATGGAAAGATCAAAAGTGATGGTGGATTTATACAGTGAAGAGAGGATTTAACAAACGAATATGAATGCTGAATCATTAAACTGATATCTCTTTTAGTCTCCAATATTTTAGAGCAGCTAAAATTAAAAGCCTAAAATTGTGACATTGTAACCCATGTAAAAGTGTGAAATATGTTCTACAACTAATTGTGGTGCTGTGCTTTGAAATTTTATAGCTTTTTTGTATATATGCTATTTTTTCACAAAAAAAACAAGTCGACTGTGATGATAAAAAAATATTTAAGCCCTCTAGCCTGCTATATTCTGGAGCAGCTAGAAGGAAAAATATGAGAGGATCATATGGTAGCCCATGACAAACTCTGAGATCTGTCCTGTAACCACTTGTTGAAGAGTGCTTTGAAAACTATTGTTTTTTATTTCTTTACTATGTATATATGTTAGACTATACATTTTTAAAAGTTTAAAAAAAATACAAAAGAGGTCCTACTTTTAGTTTTTTCTTAATAAGAATCAGTCTTGAATTACATACATTTTGAACCATGTAGGTCTACCTTTACTCCTAATGAACACAAATTACTCAAAATAGCCATTGACAAATGCAGAAAAGCACAGCTTTACACTGGCAACTGCAGAAATGCACTGGTGTACGTCAGTAAGTTAAGTGCTAACATTATTGGAAATACATTTAATTCAGTATCAGTATCAAATATTCTTAGTAAGAAATATTCTTAGACAATGGAATCAAATATTCCATTGTCAAATCAATTTTTTTTCCAACTTTAAACTGTTTTATAATATACTCCTCTTACTTAGGTCCAACTACATATTCCAGCTGTTACATCATTCAAGGGAAAGTAAGTCTGTTCTATAACATAGCTTTCTGACCTTTCAACTTAATATGTTTTGACCTATAATGTGCTTATAAACAAACTAACCCCAATTTTATAGCCACAGCTTGATCAAGAAATGTAGACCCTTCTCCCACAAACATTCCAATGAATTAGTATCTGTTTCAGTTTTAGCAGAGACCAGATGCATGCTTTATCAGCAAGCCTCAAACTACTCTGCAATTCACATTATTGTATACTACATGAGCCAGTAATTCACATAAAATTTTTTCAACATAATATAACGTCTTACTGTAATCCCCCAAAAGTAGTCATCTATAAAAGCATTAATAAAGTATACACTCTTCTCCTGCTCCTATTTTTTTAAGGACACAAACAATTAACAATGAAACCAATTATACTGGACAGTAGATTTTATTTTAGTAGACTTCAATATATTTAATGATCGAGCAGTGTTGCACATGTAGCATGTGATACAAAATTTTCACTACTGAATGAATTTCAAAAACGGAAAATATTGTCAATGACTACTGAAAAATTTAACTACTCTAAAAAACAGAATTCAATCCTTCATACATATTCCTAACTACCCCTCTGAAGCTATTGCCATAAACAATCTGTGCCAATAACATCCTAGAAATATCTTTAAAGACTATGAGCTTATAATTTAAAATATTAGTAACTTCAGTTATCTCCTCAAATACACATGTGTACGTCAACTTCCACTCAAATTAGTCTCAGGTAAAGATTATGCACAGTATACCTCAAAAACAAAAATGACACAATATTTTATTTCTTTAACTACAAATTAAACAAAAAGAAAAAGTAACAGAACCTTTTTTCTCCTCCTCACATTTAGCCAGAATATCATATAACAGTACATGTATAGCAATAGTCTTTTTAGTACAGTAACTAAGTAGTGTTTTGAACTATCTGAAAATTAACTCAGAAGAACAGGAAAATTATCAAATACATCAAAAAATATTTAATTCTCTTTAGAAACAAAAATCAAGCAAAAGAATATATTCTAAATAGCATTATGATGTTATTAAAATGATTTTGTAGCAAGAGAAAGAAGCAAATTTTAAAAATATGAATACATTTAATATGGAGTAGCAAAACGTACAGAAATGGAAGCAAGAGGGAGAAAACAGAAACAGGAGGCAGCAAAGGTGGGCACTGTAGGCAAATGGAAAAACTGCATTTCTAGACAGAGTGCAAGTTGGTAGCTGTTGGTAGGAAAGGGACATCCAGCAAAAGGACACCAATATATTTTAGACTGACTATTTCACAAAGATTATTTTAAATGAGTAGCCCTCCCCTCCAAAAAAAAAAAAAAAAGACCACTGAGATCAATTACCTTTACACTTAAATATCATCTCCACAATCCTGCCCCTGCTATTCATTACCCTCCCTTGACTCTGCCTTAGTACAGGTCCTCCTCACCTCTAACCAAGATATCCTTCAAAAGACATTCTAACAAACTCCTCAGTGCTAGAAAAATATGCTTTCATTTTTCTTTAATTTAACTTTAAGAAAAAGTCTTCATTTTATGAAAATTATCTTTTAATTGCAAATTAAAACGGCAGAAAAAGAGAGTAAAATCTCTGTAACTAACCAAAAAGAAAAAAAAAGATCAAAATGGATACGGACAGTTTTAAGGATTTACAAAGAGCTCTCAGTCCCTTGCCCAACCCACTCCTAAGAATACCCTGGAGCACTCCAATTTGAGAAAAAGACCTAGGGACAACTGAATCTTTCAGACTAGTCCCTCTCTCTATCATTATCTCCTTGCTATAATCCATAGTTCATAATACTATAAGAAATACTTTGCTAAAATGCAAATCTTGTGTATTTCCTCACTAAACTTGGATTTAAAAAAAAATGCTTGAAAAAGTTCCTTTAAAATTTGTCTTCAGGGTGGGCCACAGTGGCTCAGCAGGCAGAGTTCCTGCCTGCCATGCCAGAGACCCAGGTTCGATTCCCAGTGCTTGCCCATGCAAAAAAAACAATGTCTCCAAAAAAATAAAAGTAAAAAAATAAAAAATTTGGCTCCAGTTATTCTTACCTACTTTCTTATAACTTCACACGTGCAATGTTTTAAACTTTATTTTTCATTACGTTTCAAAATTCAAGATTCTCTCTCTCTCTCTATATATATGAAAGGCTCTCTCCTATTCCTTGTCCTTCAGCCTTCTAGTTCCCATTCTCCAGAAGGCAACTAACGTTATCGGTTACTTGTGTGTCCCTCCATAAATACTTTATATATATATACAAAAGTTATGTTTACAGATTTTCTCTATATATAAATGATAACATACTATACATACTACTTATGCAATGTGTCCTGGTGCCCACCTTCAATATATGACTGCCATTTCCTCTCTTCTGCACTTCATGAACTATAACACCACCCAAGGCTCAATTCACTACATCTTCTCAAATCATTACATCAGCTCACAAGGGAGCAAGGGAGGTCTTGCCCACTTGTGAAGAGCCTAGCAGACATTCTAATACAGTGGTATTATAATATTGATCACATTGTACTGAAACTACCTATTACATTCCTGTCTCCCCTATTTTACTATAAGGACATAAATTAAAGGCTGAAGGTCTAATTTATCTCTAATTCCTTCTCATGGATACAGAGTATCTAGAATATACCTGACACGGAATAATCATGCAATAAATGACTTACTAATAACTCAGTATACGATTCATAATGCCCAATATCAATATTTCCTTTCAGAGAATAACCACTGGGTCACATATTTGCAAACAACCAAAGAAATTACTATATAGGAGAAAACACCCAAGATGTTTTTTCTCAAATTCTACGATTTGGGTAAAACTGTGCTGTATTAGTTAGGGTTCTCTAGAGAAACAGAATCAACAGGGAACACTTGCAAATATAAAATTTATAAAAGTGTCTCACGTGACCGCAGGAACGCAGAGTCCAAAATCCACACACAGGGCAGGCTGCGAAGCCGACGACTCCGATGGAGGGTCTGGATGAACTCCACAGGAGAGGCTCACCAGCCGAAGCAGGAATGGGACCTGTCTCCTCTGAGTGCTCCTTAAAAGGCTTCCCATGATTAGATTTAGCATCACTAATTGCAGAAGACACTCCCCTTTGGCTGATTACAAATGGAATCAGCTGTGGATGCAGCTGACATGATCATGACCTAATCCTATGAAATGTCCTCATTGCAACAGACAGGCCAGCGCTTGCCCAATCAGATAAACAGGTACCACAACTTGGCCAAGTTGAC